>CM042146.1:3805968-3825968 GCA_023376005.1 Doryteuthis pealeii | reverse complement strand
TGCACCCTTTCAAAAAAAAAAACATTCTAAAAACAGTTTCTTTAAAAAAATCCTCTCCTGACGATGACCTAAGTTCGAAACTAGTTAAGGATAAATAACATATAAGAAATATTCCTGTTTATCTTATTACTTTTTGGCCATACTATATATATATATATATATATATATATATATATATATATATATATATATATATATAATTTGAAAATGACAGGAATCTAACTTCAAAGTGAAGAAAAAAGACTCATGAGAAAGAGATGAGATCTGCCATCGTAATCCAGCAGATTTGTGCTTCCTAATATTCTTTCGTTTCCACTGTGTCCACCCGTGTAAAATAATTATATAATTATAATTACTAGCAAATATATGCACCCTCCGTGTGCAAGTATTTTAGTTAAATTTTATAATAAAATATCATATTAAATTATAAAGGCTAATGAAACTGTATAAGAATGTAGATAAAAAGATTTTAAACAGAGGGGTATGATTGAAAAATAGAACAACTTTGAAACTAACTCTTCCATCATTTTCCGTTACTCCCGTTTTTCATTTGGTAAATTTCCTAATTAAACTGTTTAGTTAAAATAGGAAGTAAAGGATAATATTACAGTTATTTCTTCTTGTAAATAAATTTCTTTTAAGATTTATCCACGAGATTTTTGTTTATATTCTTAGATAAAACCAAACAATTAGAAATCAATAATACCAAGCACATATTTATTAAAATAGAATTTTAAATATCAATATGCAAATTAGCCTTCTCGTTCAAACTGTAAACCACTATTTTGTTGTATATATAAATACAATTGCATGTTATTAGTACGTAGATATGGTCAACAGTATTAATAATGTAAAACAGTTTTTATTAAGTTTTAAAAGAATGAAATCATGGAGAATTTGACGTAAATAATTAAGGGAATTGTGACTTGAGTAGTAATATAGTTTCGGTTACAGACAGAAAAACACACAATCTCCATTATAATAAGATATATAATTATGAAATAATTAAAGTAGACAGAGTGGCCTATTGTTGATTTCAGCCGAACAGCGAGGAAGTGTATCCCCTTTTCGTTAGCGCTATACCAAGGATATATTTTGCACTTGATGTGGAGCACCACACCTACCATAAGCTCTCCACTTTTCCACTCGGATCCGAGGCAGATGTTCTACTGATAGAGCTAATGTTCTGTTCACAGAATAATTGTATATAATTATATAATCTCTCAATTTTCATTTTTTTTCATCCTTTCTTCTTCTATCAAATTATTTTGTTTTACAATCGACTAGGCTATGTTTCAAAATTCTCGAAGTGAGAAAACCCCGTAGCAGCCAAAGACCACCAACTGTTCAATGTTATGATCGTTGACTGGAGGAAAAATTGTCATGACAGAAAACATGAAAAAAATATTCCCG
The DNA here is from genome assembly GCA_023376005.1 of Doryteuthis pealeii. NCBI lineage: Eukaryota > Metazoa > Mollusca > Cephalopoda > Myopsida > Loliginidae > Doryteuthis > Doryteuthis pealeii. Next base: position 3,824,555 of record CM042146.1, on the reverse strand, counting down.
ACAAAGTTTATTCAGTGTTGTGTCCTTAAAAATAACCATAAGATAAAAGAGAATGCCCCCCGAAGGGACTGTGTCTACTAGAAAAAAATTAGTCTTTGAATTCAACCCCAGGACAGTATGAGAAAGAAACAGACAGTGCCTTAAAAATAGCTCATCATGACAATCAAATCATCGTCTATATATCCTGAGGAAAAACTGTTTCTCATGTGAGTACTTCGCTTCAACACATTGAACTATATATATATATATATATATATATATATATATATATGTGTGTGTGTGTGTGTGTGTGTGTGTGTGTGTGTGTGTGTGTGTGTGTGTGTGTGAATAAAAAGGACTTAAATACCATGGGTATCGTGGTTATGGACCATTTCCACCCATGGTATTTAAGGCTTTTTTTATTCACAAATAACTTTGCTCTGTTTACAATAATTAAACATTGAGCTTTCATAAGGTACCAGAACTCTACATTAAACTACTGGTAGATAATTAGGACCAGCCTAGAATCACCTTGTACCAAGAAACTTGGTACCGCACCAAAGTATATATATATATATATATATATATATATATATATATATATATATATCTGATAAACTATCCAAGGTTTTATATTCCCCATTTAATAAATCTATAGATAACCGCACATCTTATTAGATTGTTGATTGTGTGTTTTTCTGTCTGTAACCAAAACTACATTATTACTCAAGTGACATATCTCTTACGTCATAGTCTCCATGATTTTATTTTTATTTGAATCTCAGTTATTGATAAAATTGTTTTATATTATTAATTCTGTTGATCATATCTACAGACAAATAACATGCAATTGTATTTATATATACAACAAAATAGCGTTTTACAGTGTGAACGGAAAGGCTAATTTGCATATTGATATTAAAAATTTGATTTTAATAAATCTGAGTATTATTGATTTCTAATTGTTTGGTTTTGTTTTAATGAAGAAGAGCAAACATCTCGGGGATAAATCTTAAAATAAATCCATTAAAAAGAAGAAATAACTGTCATTTCATTCTATACTTCCTAATTTAACTAAATAGTTAAATTAGAAAAAAATTAGCAATGAAAGACGGGAGTGATGGAAGAGTAAGTTTCAGTTGTTCTAATGTTCGATTATACCCCCCCCCTCTGTTTCGAAACTTTTTATCTGCATTCTTATTTAGTTTCGTTCACCTTTCTAATTTAATACAATATTTTATTACATTAAGATATAAAAAATACTTGCACCAGGAGGGTGCATATATTTGCTAGTTTATTTAATTGTGGTTGTTGTTTCTGACGCATGTAACTTCATAAACCACAAAAATACTATTTAGACCTGTGATTATTTCACAAAATATAGTAGTGAAGTATAGTTCTTTATCTTTTGAATGCAAAGAGAGAGAGAGAGAGAGAGAGAGAGAGAGAGAGAGAGAGAGAGAGAGAGAGAGAGAGAGAGAGAGAGAGAGACTCTGACCAGCTTAAAAATACCTTGTATCACATCACACTTATAGTGAGGACTTAAATACCTACCTAATAAGAAGATCAATATAGAAAATAATGAAATAAAAATACAATGAAATTATAAGACATTCACGAGGAAAGAAATCATCAGAACTGTTAGTTTCACGTTGTCGATCTTCAGGTGAGCTAGTATTCAGAGACGTGTTGAATATTGTATTCAGCTATTATTATTTCTGCTACTATTAAGAGTTTTTCACCCTAGCGTTAGCTGATAGTATTTCAATGTAGTCCGAATGACATCAAGTCTCCTCAGGTCTCCAGGACTCTTCAGAGTATTCTGGCTGATTGTAGCAATGCATCGGTCTCGATAGTCTTAATTCTTCCTCTGATTTCCAGTTCCTCCAGTCTTTTTCCAAGCTTTTGGGGACCGTTTCAATTTTACCAACTACAATTGGTATCACTTTGACCCCATATTCCACAGTGTTTTCAATTTTCTGGCAAGGTCAAGTATTATTATTTACTCCTTTTGAGTTTTCACAACAGCTGATGGTCTTTCACTGGAATCCGAGTGACAGCAAGTCTCCTCGGGTCTCCAGGACTCTTCTGAGTATTCTGGCAGATTGCAGCAATGCAGTGTTCTGAATGGTTTCAACCCTTCCTCTGATTCCCAAACTTTCCAGACCCTATTCCAATCCTTTTGGGACTGTTCCAAGTGCACCAACTACAATTGGTACCACTTTCACTTTCATATTCCATAACTTTTTCAGTTCTTTGGCAAGGTTGAGATATTTGTCCATTTTTTTCATTTTCCTGTGATCTGCTGGTACTGCAAAATCCACCAGTTGACAAGTTCTTTCTTTTTTGTTTATCAACACTAGGTCTGGTCTTCTTGCTGGGATAAGGTGATCCGTTTTTATTTCAAAGTCCCAGAGAATTTTATGCGTTTCGTTATTATTATTATTATTATTATTATTATTATTATTATTATTATTATTATCTACTTTAGATTTATTATGATAGCGCCCTGCTTTTCTCTCTCTTTCTCTCTCACTCTCACATCCACACACATTATTTCTCCTTCACTATCTCTATCTCTAATTCTCTCTCCTTTCCCCCCTCTCTCTCTCTCTCTCTCTCTCTCTCTCTCTCTCTCTCTCTCTCTCTCTCTCTCTCTCTCTCTCTCTTGTTTTCATTCCCTACCTAATTGATCTCTTTTCGAGTTGTCTCTTTAACACCCTCTTTCTCTTTTTCTTTTTCTTTTTCTTTCTTCTTTCTCATTTGCTCTATCTTTCTCTCTCTCACTCTTCTCGCTCTACTATTATCTCTTTCACGCACACACACACACACACACACACACACACACACACACATACACACACACACTTCCTACTTCTGTATATCTCTCTTTCATACACCTTAATTCCTAACTCAGACCTACTCTTTTAAACTCGTAAGTTATTCTATCCCTCTCTCTCTCTCTCTTCTCTCTCTCTCTCTCTCTCTCTCTCTCTCTCTCTCTTCATCATTTCCTTGCTATATTTCTCTTACACACATACACACACAAATGCACACACATAAACGCAATGTTTATTTGGTGTATATTGTTTTTAACATTTACATTTTGATGACTTTTTCTTTTGCCTATGTTCTACGTCTATCGGCACTCACTTCAATTATTCTTCAAAGAAATACTTTATATCAACAAAATATTTCTGATAACGTTTTCTTTGTTTTCTTTTTATTTATTTATTTTAAATTTTGTTTTTTTAGTTTTTACTTTCCTACCCGAGAAAACTATCACACAGTCTCACAATCTCGTTGACTGAGGCAATATTTTACAACCATAAATTAACTTGGACCTGAAGCTATGCATAAACAAAAAACCTCTCACTTGTTTTGTATTTTTATTCCGTGGACATAAGTGTTAATACTAAACATACAGGCAAATATTTTCAGAGGGTTTAAGTTTAATGTGTTATTCTCTGTTTATTGAAATGTCACGGTTTACTGCTGTTAGTTTGCATTGCTAATCGAATATAATCAGACAACGTTTATATAAAAAAAAATATACAACTTGTCTGACCCAACGCCGATTGTAAACAGAATATAAATGTACAATTTCACACAAAATGTCATAGAATATATTCATGTTATATCACTAAAAATGCTTAATTTGCTGACACGCAGACACAAACACTTACACACACACACATACAAACAGATATATATATATATATATATATATATATATATATATATATATATATATGTGTGTGTGTGTGTGTGTGTGTGTCTTGTGGAAAAGTAAATAAATGTGAATAATAAGATTTGTGATAATTATCTCTCATTTTATCTTTTCATTATGTTTTCAAATATAGTCGGGTTCATTTCCATTTCATTATAAAGCACACACACACACACACACTCATAAAACACACACACACACACACACATATATATATATATATATATATATATATATATATATATATATATATAAAGTCGTCTCTGTGGCCTAAAGTCAGTATCAGCCAATCAGCAGGGGAGACTATCCCCTTTTCACCAGCGCTAGACCAAGAAGATTGTTTTGCGTCAGCTGGAGCGCAACGCCTATCATCAGCACCTCACTTTACAGCACAGATCCATGTGCAACTCATACGCTGAGTTGGCGAGGGCCGGTATCGAACTAGGGACCTTGTGATTTCTAGCCGAGGGCTCCACCGACTAAGCTAACACGGCCTTTATATATATATATATAATATATATATATATATATATATATATATATATATATGCATGTTGTAGATTTTGCGTCTCCGTATGCTTCTAGTGCGTATATATTTGAGATATATTTTTGTATCTGTATCCGTTGTTGGAAATACATATACCAGGTTTGGGCATAGGTGTGAGGCATTAACGTACTATATTATGCTAATGTTGTTGCCATAATATGTTAGTTAAGGAATAAATATCAGAAATGGTTTCTTTTATTTAGACGTAGTGAAAAAAACCCCCAGAGTTTTCTGATATTTATTCCTTGACAAACATATTATGGCAACAACATTAACATAATATAGTACGTTAATGCTTCACACCTATGCCCAAACCTGGTATATGTATTTCCAACAACAGATACAGATACAAACATATATCTCATATATATATATATATATATATATATATATATATATATATATATATATATATATATATAGGTTTATGTAAAAACAAAATTTTTTTTGTGATGAAACAAAGAAAATACAGTGCTCAATCACAAATTGTGAGAGCTAATATTTATTTATTTTACAGAGTTTACACAGATCAATGTTCATTATAAACAGCGACCCAGGTTTCATGCCAAGGGCAATCATCAGGCTGATGAGAAAGATCCCATGGTGTTTGTTGAAGATCTTTACTCAATGTCACATTTTGGAACGCAAATAACGTCGGTTAGTTCCGCGGACGCTATTGTAGTTCGGATTTACTAAAAATAATTTTTTTCAAAATTTGCATTTTTTTTTGTAATAATGCCAACGAAGTTACCTCCCTTTATTCGTTAAAAATAGAAATTTTTTTTTATTTTGAAAAAAATTTATTTTTTATTTTTTATTTTTTATTTTTAAATTAATTCCGTTTGATAAAGGATGTATATGTCTTCAAAAAAACATTTTTATATATATGGTAGAGTCTTTTAATAGCGTCCGCGGAACTAACCGACGTTATTTGCGGTCCAAAATGTGACATTGAGTAAAGATCTTCAACAAACACCATGGGATTTTGCTCATCAACCTGTTGATTGCTCCTTGGCATGAAACCTGGGTCGCTGTTCATAATGAACATTGATCTGTGAAAACTCTGTAAAATATATATATATATATATATATATATATATATATATATATATATAGAGAGAGAGAGAGAGAGAGACAGACAGACAGACAGACAGATAGACAGACAGAGTGTGAGAGTGAGAGGGAGAGAGAGAGAGACAGAGACAGAGAGAGTGAGAAATCGAGAAAGATAGGGTTAGTGAGAAACAACAATTTTGAAATAAAATATCTAATCAAAAATATCTACCGTTTTCAAAAATTAGGAAATTTTCACAATAAGGGGGTGCAGATAGGGTTTTAGAGTTATATATTGATGAGCGTACCATTATTTTTAGACGGTTAGGGTAGAAACAGATTTGAATCCAGGTGACATTAAATTCTAATCTGAATCCTTAGAGTGAGTGACACGCAATAACCTTAGCTTGAACTCCGATTTCCGGTCACGACGCAAAAGGGAATTGAAGGTTTTATTTAAATAGTCGGCCGCTTGACGCCCAAATGTAAGGACATACTTGGCGTCGGCTACCGAATGCGGTTGAGATATCATAAGTTTAAGTTTAATAAAATGTAATCACGAAAACTATATGCCTTGCATTTGTTTCTAAAAACTATGACATCCTTGGCATATATTAAGTCACCGGAGCTGGAAAAAGTTAGATGTAAGAACAAAGACCAAACTAGCCTCCTACGAATAGAAGCAGAAGTTAGCAGAAACGTCCGGACCAAAAGACCGAGAATGAAGATGGCTACTCATTAATACAGAAATACAAAAAGACTATTGAATATGGAGGCACAACCACCGGTAACCCTCATGAGAGAATAGAAAACTAGAGACCCCCACCCCCGAACCATGATATATGTACTCAGAAACAAATGGGTATATCATGATATATTAGCCATAAATAAATTAATAACATAAAAAGTGTAATACTTTTTTCTTTAATAGCTAAATATTCTGATGTCATAAAACATTCCTTAAACCAACGAGATTCAATAATTTGAATTAAGCGAATATTTTTTCCAAACCATGCAGACGGAAATATTATGGAATAACGTAATATTGAGTAAAAAAAAATCATGGAACAATTACTTCTCTCTCTTTCTCTCTCTCTCTCTCTCTCTATATATATATATATATATATATATATATATATATATATATATATAGAGAGAGAGAGAGAGAGAGAGATAGATATATCCCTCTTCCATTTTATATGTCAGCTTATCTATCTATTTCAGTATTTTTCTTAGTCTTTCTATCTATCTTTTCCTGTATATATATCTATTGTCTGTACTCCTTATGTCTTATTTATCTCACTGTTTGACCCCTCCATTCTATATCTTCCTGACTCTCTCTCTCTCCCACTGTTTATATATATATATATATATATATATATATATATATATGGGGTGTTTAGATTTATCTCTTACGTTCTCTCCCACTATGTCCTTCTATTTCAACTCTCTCTCGCTCACATACACGCTCTCTCTCTCTCTCTCTCTCTCTCTCTCTCTCTCTCTCTCTCTCTCTCTCTCTTATGTACTGGTCGGTTAAAGATGTTTGAATACCAGAAAATTGTTAAAATTCAACAAATGTATATGCCACATCACCAGTTCCTTTTCTGTCACTTGTTTTAAAACTATTTAAATAATAACTGTGTAGTAAGTAAAGTCGACGGGGCGGCCTAAAGTCGGTATCAGCCAGTCAGCGAGGGAGTATATCCCTTTTCAACAGCGCTAGACCAAGGAGATTGTTTTTTTTTAGCATCTGAGGTGGAGCGCAACACCTACCAACAGCTCCTTACTTTACCGCACAGATCTCTGTGCTACTCATACGCGAGGACCGGTATCGAACTAGGAACCTTGTGGTTTCTAGCCGAACGCTCTACCGACTGAGCTATGGTAACATAAAAGAAAAAAGGAAAACAAATCTTATCAAGAGTGTAGGTATATAAATTGGTCGACATACCAGTTCCCTATTTCCTATAAAGCCTTAAACGTATCTTATTAAAAGTCCACGTGGTGCAGCCATACAATTGCACTGATATAGCTTCAGCTTAGAAGAATTATTCAATTATTTTATCAGAGAGATCAGATTTTTATATGATCGATAATCTGCACATAGCAGTCCATGTATTTCCCATAAAGCATTAAACGTATTACAAGAGAAGAACAACAAGACATTATAGATCATGGCACTTTTAAGATAATCCCGAATACTTAGAAGAGAATTAGGGACCATGTCACTTAGCCTTTAGTGAAAAGCCACCAGTTGATACTGCCGATAAAAATCTCTATACAGTGAAAATATTTTTTTATAATTATTTCAGCTTTTGATAATTCATAATGATATCCAGATATTCTTAGTCTAAATTAGAAATACCAATGTTCAAAGATCACTTAACATTAGACTCCGACTGATTAGAGTTTAGTAGTATAATCAAAACAGGCTTTAATTTTTAATGCAGTTTGAGTTCCGCTAATTAGAGAATATTTCCGTACATTTATTTGAAAATTAATATAAATTCTATAAATATGAAATGAGTTGACACCGAGGTTAATGACTAGCTCGGGAACCTTTTAACTGGTATTATTAAAAATGAATTTTGGTACATGTTGAAGGCAAAACGAAAATAATTATGGCCAAGGCAATTCTGATAAATATTGATATTGATTGAATGTTTCCACGATACTATTTTCTGTATTTTACATTTTTATCAAAAGGAATTGCATGGCACGAATGGAAGAATATTTGTTTGGATTTCTTTCTTTAATGGCATATCAACATCCGTGGGTTATTTAAAGCCAAACCATTCTTGTAAAAGATTAGTGGTATTATTTAACAAATAGATGAGGAATGATGAGGTTCATACATTTGATATTCCTCCGAAATTAAAGCACAACTTGGGTTTAATCTCGTTTGCTACGATGTAGTATTCCAGTTAGTTATTCACTACGATACGCTCCAACCCTATTGCCCTTATGGCAATCCCCAATCCCTTTTTATCATATGGGTGCTAGAAGGCGGTGACTGTGGGTCTATATATCCTGGGAATGACGTTAAACTCTATCTGATGGTGAGGTTCCAGTTTTGGAGGTTTGGGGAATGTGGAGCACCCCTTCATCACCATTGTTCCCTGGTCCACTCTGACCCGGAGTGGTAATACCTGTTAGGGTCCCATCTATGGGTTAAATAGAAAACATGAGTTTATAAACAAAATTGTATTATCCATTAAAAATGAAATTATTCAAAAACTTTGTTAGCATTAAACATTTTTTTACCAATAGAAGTATTCGGCATAAAATATCCCAAGGGGTTGACATGCCGTAAAACCCAACCAACCAAACCTTCACTACGATACATGGACTACATCAACAGAGTAAAACTTTCATGTCAAATGCAACTGGACTTGTTATGCAGAGCACAAGAGAAATGCTCAATGGCACGAGACAAATGTTCTCTTCTATTTTGTTGTTCTAATATCCCCATGCATCTTCCTAACACCAGCTCAATAGTCCAACATTAAAAAAAACATTCCTGTCCTACATCCAAATTGAGGAAAATTCTTACTGATAACACAACAATATTAGAATTTTTGTGGCCATCCTTTAGGCTTCAAACAAGAGCGCTGTTCAGCGGAGATCCTTGGTGTTAAGCAGAGGTGCAATCCTTAGTGAAGAATCCTTACATTCCTTATTAGTATCCCTTAATATTGGGTATGATCCTTTGGTTGTTTCCTGGAGCTCCTCAGTCTGATAGGTCTTTCGTCAATGAGTGCAAATGGACATCTGTCAATATCAGCCGATTAAATAGTTAACCAACCACGTATTTGAGCTGTTGATTGGTTGAGGTTTCACGACTTATATACAAAATATTCCAACAAACAAAATATTACATTTGAATAATATTCTATTAAATAAAAACAGATTTTAAACTGGGGAGATTTAATTCATTAGAAAATAAATTATCCTGATCTACGCGAATTAGTTTTATAATTTTATCAAGCATACGGATTTTACGAGCAGAAAATTCAATCTTTATAAATACGAACATTTGATTTTTTAAAGCTGCGTACAAGTGATAGGAAATCTGATCCGTTGACAAGTAAAAACGTGGAATTGATCCGTGTTTTTATTTTATTCTGTTTTCTTCTACAGTTTTGTACTTAAAGCGACTATTAGACCGTTTTAGAAGGTTGTAGCGTGTTTTATAGTTAAGCCAGGTTTTAAACTATTTGGGGACTTAAACGATGTATTGTTTTTTTGTTTTTTTTGTTCATTTTGCTTGTTGGACGTCTCCACTTTCTTACTATCTGCCAATATCAACATTTAACGAAAACAAAACAAAAGAAAAAAATAATATTTGCTTAGAACATAAACTGTTAATCTATATACGATGAAATTGATGTGTAATTAAATTGGATTCTAGATTGATTTTGTACTAAAAAGAGATTTTAGAATTTCTGCAAATCAAATTTTAGTCTGATTTCTTTTGTCTGTTTAACGCAAATTTAGATTGCTTTCTGTACTTTAAGTAAGTTTTACACAGTTTTTGTACTCAAAATAGGATTACGATCGCTTTGTACTTATAGCACGAATTTGTCTGCTTAAATCATGCAAAGCAATCATGTATCCAAGAACAGTACTGAAATTATTATTTTCTAGATCAGTATCCCAGCATGCACTGCAAAATTGTTAAACAAATAATGTAATGTAGGCCAGACCAATACCAACCGTTATTAATACGTTTTTAAAATTGTACATAATGATAGTCCACGCTAACCTAAATGCTCTATAAATAATATTCAGCACTATTTAATTATAAATATAGCACCCATTATATATTATATAATATTCTATCTATCTATCTATCTATCTATCTCTCTCTCTCTCTCTCTATATATATATATATATATATATATATATATATATATATATATATATATATATATATATATAAGTAAAGAAATAACAAAAGACTTAGAGATTTAGCTTCATAGTCTATTTCAGAGAAGCTCCCTAAAATAGACTATAATGTCTAAGCTCCCTGAAATAGACTATAATGCTAAATCTTTAAGTCTTTTGTTATTTCTTTACTTATATATTTGCTATGTGACTCTAACATTAAGAGCACACATTGAGCTCTCAAACTGCGACAGGTTTTTAAAATAAAACTCTTGTGTCGTAAGGAAGATTTCTTCTCTGGACTTTTGGATTTTATATATATATATATATATATATATATATATATATATATATATATATATAATGAATAGAGAATGAAGGAGAAAAGTATTGGCATATGAAGGTACTCAATGCTAAAATATCAGAGCAAATTTATAATCAGATAGTATATATTATAGATTTAATATCCCGTTACTAAAGTTTCATGTTTACTGCAATCATCAGACGAGACTGCCAAAATGTTTAGATTTAAAAAAACAGTGGCTTGTTTAGCGTTTATATAAATGTGAAGCGTTTTCATACGATGGAATGTTATACCGCTAAAGTTTTGTTCTTCTTAAACTATGGCTTGTTTACATACCCATATATATATATAAATTATGCATACATAATATATATATATATATATATATATATATATATATATATATATATATATATAGTGAATATTTACTAACAACCTGTAAGCATTACATAATGTATAAACTCTCTATTTTCTAATGGCTGTAGTAATTTTATTAGGTTCCTAACAGCTGTATTGTGTTTGCCTTTGTCATGAAAAGGTTTCTATATTTACTAAACAGAGATATTGACTCGAATAAATCTCTCGTGTCCGCATCTTCCATACTGTCATTGCCGTTCTGAATAACATCTTCTTATCTCCTCTGTCAGACTGAAGCATTTATAAACTACGACCCTTATCTTCATTGCAATGCGAAAGCCATACATTTCTTTTAGGCACGTTATGTCTTACAAAAAAAAGTCCTGATAAAATCAAGAGATAAGAACAAACCAGAAATTAACCAAAATGATAATGATATTATTTGATCAATTATTAATTAATCTCAGAATTAAGCGTGCTATCTTTTTGCTTAAGTAGCGAATTAGAAATAATTCTTTTATCTTATTGGGTGAGAAAGATTAAATATTATTTCAACTTAAAATCTCGCCAACGATGCGTTTTATTTATTTATTTTTTGTATTATCAAATTAAAGTCTTGCGTCTTATTTAATGTTAAGTATAAAGCTAAATGTTAACTACATAAAGATGCTTCATGCTGTCCTGTAAAAATAGTGCAGCCAGCACCTCACAAAAATACAACTGGACGGTTGAAAATCTCCCATCACATCCAAATTAGACACGATTGACACTGCAGTATAATATGAATTTCCAACCCCTCAGCAGGATGTGAGACGAGTTAAATTATTTAAGCGGATGTTTGAGATGAGGCTTGAAGATTAATATTATCTGCGTTATTCGGATGTTGTCCCCAGCTTCATTGTTATTTGTACAACGTTTCGGCCGATATGCCCTCCGGCCTTCTTCAGGTATTTCTTGTCGGACTCGGGAACCTTCTCGGACTCGGGAACCTTCTTTTCGAACTCGGGAACTTTCTTGTCGTAATCGGGAGCCATCACGGAACTGTGAACCTAACCCTAAATATGAGTCTAAGGTAAAAAAATCATACATAAGTAAATAGGTAGATATTCTAGCCAAATCAAGACATTAGGTTTATAAGTTCCCAATATTCACACTCAATTGTCCAATTGGACACATGGCCTAGTGGATAAGGTAGTTAGGTTAAGACAGTTCTAAGTGACAGTTATCTCTGGAACCCGAGTTCAATCTTGAGTGAAGGCGGTTAGAAAAATAATTAACACAACCCGTGCTATGGTTAGCGGAATGAGAATAGGATACCCCCGTGGAATTAATAAAGGGTTAGGTTCAAAGTTCCGTGATGGCTCCCGATTACGACAAGAAAGTCCCCGTCTCCGAAAAGAAGGTTCCGAGTCCGAGAAGGTTCCCGAGTCCGACAAGAAATACCTGAAGAAGGCCGGAGGGTATATCCGCCGAAACGTTGTATAAATAATGAAGATCGGGACAATAGTCCGAATAACGCAGATACTACTAATCTTTTAGCGGAGTTTAACAGGTTTGAATTCAGAGTTTTCCTTCTAGACGAGTTGTATACCAAGCTTAAAGAGCCACATCTGGCCTACTATTTACTTATAGCTAGAGAGTGAATAGATGGATGAATAGGTTCTCAAAGGTATGAGAAATGCAAACAGTCTCGTTCAGGATTTGAACTCGTCTAGCCGTGTTCATTTCCAAACATTACATAACATGCACCGTGTAGCTGTAAATACATTCTATTTACAAAAGTAAAAGGTAGTAAACTTGTGGTGAGCCGGAAGTTAATGCTTTGAAAGCAGAAATGGAATGACGAAAATAAACGTTTTGCGCATCGGATCAGCGCATCTAAAAAGAACAATAGAAATAGTAAAAATGATAATTTTCAACCAATCGGAAGCTTTTCAAAAAGACCGATTTCGAGCCTAGGTAATTGCTATAAATAACAGGCTTTTCAAAGAACAAGTCAGAAAGAACAAACATGCATGAAGAGTCCACATCTCTCGTTTTAAGAAATATTCGCCTACTGCTGAAGGTGTTACAAACCTCTCTCTCTCTCTCTCTCTCTTCTCTCTCTCTCTCTCTCTCTCTCTCTCTCTCTCTCTCTCTTCTAAGTATCTTGACTGCTGACTTGATTTTGAACATTACCTTTTCTTTCTTAATTGGAGTAAATTCAACACCTTCTAATTATTTAATTAAATGAACATTTAAAAAAGCATATTCTGCAGGACTTTGATCAGTATTCTTGATTATTGTAATCTTTTGTTTCAATATACATATTGCTTGTTGAATTTATCAGTTCTTTGTTTTTCTATCTTAATATATGTGACGTTATGTTGTGTTGATGGAATTACCCATATATATCTATAAATCCAATGTCAACCCTTACACCATAGAATAAATCCTAACTAATTATTAAACTCATGCTGGTATCTATTAACTTGTAAAAATTGAAATTCCAAGCGTTCGTTCAGCTTCAGGCGTAAGTCTTCTCTTACAGTCTTAAATCAAGATTGTTCGATCAAAAGCTTGAAAGAAGCTATTATTATTTTTTTTTTTTTTTTTGGGGGGGGGTCTAGAAATAACGAGAATTAGGAATACTGTTTTCATTTAATGATTTTGTGGATATAGAGCTATGCTCAGATGGACAAGGAAGTCCTGAAGAAGGTCGGGGGATACAGCGGCCGAAACGTTGTATTTTTACATACCACAATAAAGATGAGAACAACTGTCCGAAAAATCAAGATACAGAATTTGGTGTTTAATCATCTAAATTTCATACCTACGATTGCAGTTTGTTAGTATAGAAAATGACTAAATATATATATATATATATATATTATATATTTACCAACCCCTCCGCACGAGCAGGATGCGACACAATGTCAATTTTTAAGGAGTTTAACAGGTTTAAATTCAGAGTTTTCCTTCTCCTAGACCGGTTGCCTAACCGGGTTAAAGAGCCCAGTCTGACCTACTCTTTACCCATAGCTGGAGGGAGAGTAGGATTCATACCTTTCCCAAGGGTATTAGCGCTAAGTGAAATGCAATTACCACATCCAGGATTTGAACTCAGGGCGACGTGTCCATTTCTAATGACTTTAACCATTACACCACGCGCTTCCTAAATGACTAAATATAAGCTGGATAATGATAGAGTAGCGGTAATGTCAGTGAACCACAATAAAAAAACATCTTGCGTACGTTTTTTACCAAGTTCAATTATTGATTTCATCTTTCATTTAATGCTTTGTCACGATGTCATCATTGCTGTGAATGAAATTTATGGTTAAAGTCGTTGAGAGTTGAGTTGAGCCTAGGGCGCGCATGGGGTAGGCGTGTCTTCTTCTTCTTCTTCTTCTTCTTCTTCTTCTTCTTTACAAAACTGACAAGCATTTCAACTCACTGGACATCAACGAAAAACGCCGTCTCATCTACTCCCGTGAAAACTGGGAAGCGACCTGCAGTTGCTGCACCTGCTAGCACCTTACAAAGGTAACTCGTTAATCTTCGCTGCGCTAGTGAATATGTGGGCAACTTCAAAATAGCCCTGTCCATTTCTTCGATACCCACCAATCTTGAGTGACGGTATACCACTCATCGGGTGACCTCCAAAGGGGTCAGTTTCTTTCTCCCAAGGAGATGAGATCAACCGAAAAGATATTCACCACCACTTGCAAATTTAACTTGCGAATTCACCAAAACTGAATTCCATTTTCCTCACGACAGATTTGTACGTATGACCTATTTATCGTGATAGCCAAACATATTTGCATTGTTCTTAAGCAACACGACAGGAACCATTTTTCTTTTCAGCCACACACACAGCTGACCTGGTTATGCATTTTGATATTTATTTCCGTTGTTAATTCTCACTGATATTTTACAGTTGTTTCGAAAGTGAAAAAAAAAGCAATAACATTTTTTTAACGCGTTCTAATTCTGTGTACGTATTCAACTCATTTTCGGTTCTAAATCACATGATTCAGGATTTGATTTTGGTATGTGTCTACATCTGTGCTTATGTGCTGTGTGTGCGTATGAGTGTGTGTGTAAACACATATATTTACACATACACACACACACACAATATATATATATATATATATATGTGTGTGTGTGTGTTTGTGTGTGTGTAAACACATATATTTACACACACAAACAAACACACACACATATATATGTATGTGTGTGTGTGTGTGTGTGTATGTGTGTAAACACATATATTTACACACACACAAACAAACAAACAAACACACGCACAAACACACATATATATATGGTTTTACGATCGAGTGCTGTGCTCTCAAAAGTAGCGGGATCTATATTTGCAGCTGAGAGGTATATATATATATATATATATATATAATATATATATATATATATATAATATATATATATATATATATATATATATATACAAGTTTTGTTGAATTGAACAGACAATTCCTGTCTGACAAGTCTTTCATTGATCTGTTCTAATCTTCGGGCCATCCTTCTGGTGTCAGGGTGGAACTGGTATAACAGTCCACCGAATGTTTCAACACTAGCGCTTTCGGTAATACACTTTGCCATCCTCAGGTGGGAAACGATAGAATAGTTTTCATGTCTCGTTTTTAACGAGAACGAGTAGTAACAAGGAATTAGTGCGAGGTAATATCAATTGGTAGTGGGAGGTTTTGGGGATGGTAGTAGTTTTAACAAAGCTGTGGTGATTTCTTTTTGTTATACCAGTTCCACCCTGACACCAGAAGGATGGCCCGAAGATTGGAAAGGATCAATAAAAGACTTGTCAGACAGGAATTGTCTGTTCAATTTCAACAAAACTTGTATAAAAGAAAAAATGCTGCCAAAAATACACTTATATATATATATATATATATATATATATATATATATATATATATATATATATATATATATATAAATAAGTAATCCACAGACACGTGTTTCAAGTTTTCAACTTTCATCAGTGTGGCTATACAGTAACAGCTACCTCTGTTTCACTAGATATACTAGCTGCAACCCCGGTTTTCATCCCGATCTCTTCGTAAATTATTGCCGAAGAGATGAGCATGAAACCCAGGGTTGCAGCCAATATATCCATGTCACACACACACACACATACATATATATATATATATATATATATATATATATATATATGTGTGTGTGTGTGTGTGTGTGTGTGTGTGTGTGTGTGTGTGTGTGTGTGCAATATCAATATATGCGCATATGAACTTATAATATTGTTAAAGAGTTCGTGTATGCTTGTATATATATATATATATATATATATTATATATATATATATATATATATATATAACCGTTATATATATATATATATATATATATATATATATATAATATATATATATAACCGTTATATATATATATATATATATATATATATATAATATATATATATATATACATTAGTGTGAAACTTTGTTGGATATATTAGATGCAATGAAAATAAAACTGAAAAATATTAATGATGAATTCAAAATGATTATTATTATCTTACCTTCTTATTGTTTAAGAATCTTATTCTAATTTTAATATTGTCCTCTGAGGAAAAACAAACGTCGAATTGCAGAGGTTGCACATGAAATGACTTGGACATGGTCAAGAAAAGGAAACCTCAAGTGCGAAACTGAATCGGTAATAATTGCTGCACAAAATAATGCCATAAGAACAAATTATATCGAAGCAATAATTAACAAGACACAACAAACAGTAAATATAGGTGTGGTGACAAAGATTAGACAATCAACCATGTATTAAGTGAGGGAAGCAAACTAGTACAACGAGAATACACGGCTAGACACAACTGGTTTGGAAAGAAGATCCACTGAGAATTGTGAAAATAATTAAATGTACACTATACAACAAAAATATATATCCATAAACCAGAATATGTTTGAGAATAAAACACATAAAATTCACTGGGACTTTGAGATAAAGACGGATAACATTATCCCAGGCAGAAGAGCAGACCTAGTATCAATTAACAAGAAAATGTGTAATACTAATCATGATAAATTTATATTAGTTTATATATATATATGCGTGTGTGTGTGTGTATCATTATATATATATATATATATATATATATATATGTGTGTGTGTGTGTGTGTGTGTATGCATTGAATTACATGTGTATAGTAGCTGCAACGTGTGTTCTAATACTCATTTCTTCGTAAGTTATTTCGAAGAGAAGAGCATGAAACCCAGGGTTGCAACTAATATATCCATTTAATTAAGTATATTTCTACACAAACTAATATATATATATATATATATATATATATATATATATATATATATATATATATATAGGCGTGTGTGTGTGTGTGTGTGTGTGTGTGTGTGTGTGTGTGTGCGTGCATTATCAATATATACACACAGAACACACTGAAACACACATATCTCTATTTAGAGAGATATACATACACATACGGATATATATATAATATAATATATATATATATATATATATATATATGTGTGTGTGTGGTTGTGTGTGTGTGTGTGTGTGTGTGTACATGTGTTCATGTGTTATTGAAATGCCTTGTTCCATTGTTACTAATCCGTGAATTGAAAATCCGTTTAACTGTCAGTGAGAGACGTTGCTGCTCATTAAATTCACATCTACAGAGTAACCACTGTGAGAGAATAATAATAATAATAATAATAATAATAATAATAATAATAAGAAGAAGAAGAAGAAGAAGAAGAAGAAGAAGAAGAAGAAGAAGAAGAAAAAAAAAAAAAAGTTCCTGCGTTTTGCACATTCCTAAGAATGGGAACATTTGTTAACTAAGACTAAAAATAAAATTCCTGCTGATAAGAATGTTTGCAGCAGGACGAAATTATTCCCGCCACACGCAGGCGGCAAAATGGAACGGAAATGAAATTTGGATTGATTAAGAAAAAGCGGCGAGCCACTGATATGACTGCCAAAAGCGCTTTCCGCTCAATACATAGGAATACAATTGAATTCTTATTCATATGGACGAATATATCCGAAGCAGTTGCAGTTGGGATAATGTGCGTGCTAAACACTAAGCATTATGCCTGATATTTAAAAAGAAATCTATAGATATATAATACCACACACATTCATATATATATATATATATATATATATATATATATATATATATATAAATATATATATATATGTGTGTGTGTGTGTGTGTGTGTGTTTGACAGTTTGTGTATGTGTGCTTGTGCGTATATATATATATATATATATATATATATATATATATATATAACATTTGTCACACGCATACACGCATATATATATATATATATATATATATATATATATATATATATATATATTTATTTTATGTAGATATATAAATACATAGATACGTATGAATAGATATCCATATATTTTGTTATATATATATATATATATATATATATATATATATATATATATATATATATAACTATGGTTTAATCTCCCTCTTTTACCCCAATTCATATATAGTGTGATTTTTAAACGATCTCCCGGTCGTTACTTTTGAAAAAGCACCGGTCGAAAGGGCCCTTAAGTTTCTCCTTTTTCTTTCGCTCTCTTTTCTTTTTACTATTCAAAATTGCTGATCAATGAAGTATGTCATTTTTGTTAATTATATATAAATTCAGCTGTACCAACAATTTGTTTATGTATATATA
>CM042146.1:3788468-3800968 GCA_023376005.1 Doryteuthis pealeii | reverse complement strand
AGGTGTCATCTAAAAACTATTAATTATGAATATATTAGGGTGACATCTAAAAACATTCCAATGTGAATATACTAGGGTGACATCTAAAAACATTCCAATGTGAATATATTAGGGTGACATCTAAAACCTATTCATTATCAATATACAAGGGTGACATCAATAAATATTCATTATGAATATACTAAGGTGTCATCTAAAAACTATTAATTATGAATATACTAGGGTGACATCTAAAAACATTCCAATGTGAATATATTAGGGTGACCTCTAAAATCTATTCATTATGAATATAGAGGGGTGACATAAAAAAATGTTCAGTGTGAATATACTAAGGTGACATCTAAAACTTATTCATTATGAATATACAAGGGTGCCATCAATAACTATTCATTATGTTGATACTAACGTGACGTCTAAAAACTATTAATTATGAATATACTAGGATGACATCTAGGAACATTCAAATGTAAATATATTAGGGTGTAACATCTAAAACCTATTCATTATCAATATACAGGGGTTATTAAAAAATGTTCAGTGTGAATATACTAAGGTGACATCTAACAACTAGTAATTATGAATATATTAGGGTGACATCTAAAAACAATCCAATGTAAATATTAGGGTGATATCAAAAACCTATTCATTATGAATATGTCAGGGTGGCATATCGAACATATTTATTATGAATATAATATAGTTAATCAAAGATCTTGCAATAGTTTGTGAGATAATTGTTCCATTTTTCATGTTAGAACAAAAGCAACTTAGCTCTAAAAGTAGAAGCCATCGTGTCGCACCTTCTCAATCCACCATTCTGACGGTTCTTTGATTCTACGTTTATACCGGTTCTCATTCAAAGAGTAGAACTTTTTTCACTGAAGCTTCCACGTTGTTTGTTTAAAAGTCACGAGTGCAGAAAGTGAGAGATGGATCGGAACAAGGAATAAGTCGATGAATATGTTGGGTGCTACAATGCGTTGATTCACCGAAGTAGCGGGAATTTATACCGGTTAATTCTGGCAGGTATCACGGCTTGTTTCTGATCTGTATGGTAAACATGTAAGAAAGGACAATCTACCCGGTGTGACATAAGTGAAAAGAAGATAGACTTCCTCGATGTTCAGCTGATAGTGACAACTGGCCACTTCTTTATTGTTTGCATCTCAAACCCTCTTCCATGAGACTAAAGACAGGCACACATTATCTCAGTAACGAGCAAGTGGAATCTGTGGTGAAGAAGGGACTAAAATAACAGCAAACTGATTAGGACAGATAGATGCTCTTATTCGAGGGTGGAACATTTCTATTGAGAGAAACGGTGACCATGTGCTGGCAATTATACCTGTCCTAAACAAAATGGCATTACTTTTTTTACTCACCCTCATAGTTAGTAAGGTCCACATGTAAAAACCAAGTTTGAGTTGAGATTCTGTCGGCTTGACACGTCGACCAACACTATTATTGGGGCTGCTTCCTAGACGTTTTCTCATACTTCGTAAACGGTCACTTTTCGTCACAAGTGACTATTCGGTCAAGAAAGGGTTAAAACTGAGCATCGAGCACACTTCAAACCGCCTAAGTTTTTGGTGCTCATTGAGCTCATGAGAAATCCATCTATCAAGCTTTTTCCCCTTTCCAATACTCTGTAAATGGTGGGAAACTGTCGCAATGTTGACACCAAGTGTCTGAGAGATTTCTCTGACACTTTGTTGTGGATTTTGCTCAGCAATTGGCAGCAGTTTCGGAGGCATTGTACCCAAGCTTGAACTCATGCAACATAAGAAGGCAAAGGTCATGTTTAGGCATGTTCATCTTTGAAGGCCCCTATTTTTCAAAAATACTTTCTATCTGAAAATAAATTAAATTTTATTTTTGAGCACACATTAAATATTATATATGCAACAATTCACCTGAAATAAACATTAAATTCTATGATAAAATGACATTTCAAAACCGAGTACTTCAATCGGCCATTATTTTCGTAACAACCATATATATATATATATATATATATATATATATATATATTATATATATACACCAGTAATCCACAGACACCTTGTTTCGACATGTACAACTCATAAGTTTGGCCAGACTACTTCTAGCCGAGAGACTGACCCCCCCCCTCTCTCTCTCTCTCTCTCTCTCTCTCTCTCTCTCTGTATATATATATATATATATATATATATATATATATATATATATTATATATATATGTGTTGTGTTTCGGTCAGTTCATCTGTGTAAAAATATTTCGCACATATATATATATATTATATATATATATATATATATATATATATTTCATATATATATATATTTATATATATATATATATAATTATATATATATATATATATATATATATATATATATACCCCTCTGCATGAATAGGATGTGACAACAGGTCAATGTCTTAAGCTGCGTTTAGCAGGTTTTAATTCAGAGTTTACCTACTCCTAGACTGCTTGTTTAACCAAGGTTAAATTACCCCGTCTTCACTACTATTCATATCTAGCTAACAATTATGATGCATAACTTTCAAAAGTGTATAAGCAGTATGTGCAATGCAAACTGCCTTGTTTAGTATTTGAACTCGTGTCCCCGAGTCTATTCTCTACGACAATAAACATTACACGATGCGTTTCCTTGGAAGTACAGAGAACGTGTTGATAAGATTATTAACGTGTTGATAAGATATCGTACGCGTATATTGTAAGTGTATATGTGAATGTAAGAAGAATCGCATTCCATGTTATTCTTTAACATGTTCAATGATATCACTTGCAAGCTTTTCTAGTGACAGCACTTATTTTACAGAAAATAATTTGATTAAAGTCATCAGAGTAACTTTAAAGTTTATGAACATTTGTTTTTCTCAAAAAAGAACGAGTATTTAAGAATTACGTTTCATGTCAACGGTCTGTTCTTAACAGATCTTCGTGACACGTCCTGTGCCGAAGGCAAAATACGACTTGAAGATTGGAGATAATTGTCTTTTTCAGGAACGTAACTTAGTACTAGCAGAGGCGCCATGTTTCACCCGCGGGTTGTGTGCACTCGTGCGCGTGCGTGAGTGTGTGTGTGTATGTCTGAGATAAATATATAGTTAGATGAATAGAATAATAGAGAAATACAGATATATAGATGGATAGATGGATAGACAGATAGAGAGAGAGGGGGGAGAGAGAGAGAGGGGGGGAGATAGAGATCTCGCTGCTGGCGGTTTTAAATATAGGTGTAAATTATATGTTGTCATAGTTCTGCCGGTAAACTTATATATATTCTTCTTTTTTTGGAATTCAAGGTAGGTAATTTATCTTCTTTTTTTTTTAAAATGTATCAATTCAGGCTTTACAAGTACTTTCGAAATATGTAGGTATATTCGGAATATTTGTACTAGTTACATTTTAAGTTTGACTGAAGCAAATTATGTTAAAATGAAGCGATGAAAATAACACTTAGTGGATGAGACATTATCATGACAGCATTACACACACACACACACACACACACACACATATATATATATATATATATATATGTGTGTGTGTGTGTGTGTGTGTGTGTATTAATTGATTGCGTATAAACTTTGTTATTGTGAACTTTTTTTTGGTTGGGGGGGGGATATCATGAAGCACGGGAAATGAATAAGTGAACACAAAAAAAAAAAAAAAAAAACAGAACAAAAAACAGAGTTTCAATATCCAGCGGTTGTTCTGTCCGTGGTTCGATTTATTCCAACATTTCGGGTGACATACACCCTTTATCAATCTATTATATCATGACTGTGTGGAGAAAAGTGAAATCTAACTAATGCGGGGAAAATAGTTGTGAAAGTATATATATATATATATATATACGCGTGTGTGTGTGTGTGTGTGTGTGTGTTAACCGATGCTTGGTTTACTACGTATCTGTCAGTGTGGCTTAGATTGCGTCGATTGAAACATCTGATGAATAATGAAGGATAATAGTTTCCAATTAACGAATGTACAGTCTATGACACTAAACAATTTTATGGGTATTATAAGATTTTCATTGGGCACAATTGATTTTCTTCTTCTTCTTCTTCTTCTTCTTCTTCTTCTTCTTCTTCTTCTTCTTCTTCATTATCATTATTATTATTATTATTATTATTATTATTATTATTATTATTATTATTGGAGTCTGAGTGACACAAGTGCCTGCATGTCTCCAGGACTCTTTTGAGTATTTAGCCGATTCAACAAATGCTTTTGTCCGCATATATTATTATTATTATTATTATTATTATTATTATTATTATTGGAGTCTGAGTGACACAAGTGCCTGCATGTCTCCAGGACTCTTTTGAGTATTTTAGCCGATTTCAACAAATGCTTTTGTCCGCATATTATTATTATTATTATTATTATTATTATTATTATTATTATTATTATTATTATTATTATTCCTCGCGATTTTTTCACACCCACTTTTACTGGAGTGTGAGTGACAGCAAGTCTCATTAGGTTTAAGTATTCTCGCCGATCTTAACGATGCTGTGGTCTGGATGGTCTCTATATTTCCTTTGATATCCAATTTTTCCGATATTTCATCCTAACTTTTGGACTGTTCCAGGCGCATGAACTACAATTGCTATCACCGGCACCCTCATATTCCACAGTTTTTTTTAGTTCAAAGCCTTTGTTTATCTTTTCATTTTCTTTCATTTTTGCTCTTCGGTTCACTGGAACGAAAGCATCCACTAGATAACAAGTTATTTTTTCAAGTTGATTATTTTGATATTATTCATAGAGTTGTGCATCTTCTCTTCAATATATAAGCAAAAGATTGTCATACAAGAGACTAGAACGACCAAACGATTCCCCATCGAACTTATAAATAAAATATTTTTAAAAACTTGAGTTTATTTTCGAAGGACACTGGGTTAAACTTGCAAATCGGCCTCAAAGTTAAAACGGAAACTTATTTGGTGATCCATGACAGTTTAACTACAGTGTATGAATGTACATTTTTGCGAATTCGGTTTAGGGGTTTGGGGATTAAGTTGGTTTTTTTATTACGTATTGCTTAAAAAACAAAAAAAAAACTAAAATTACTATACATTTAATTAACCATTGAAATTAATAATTGAATCCAAATTTAGACACATTCATCAAAGTTTTTTGTGTTAGTATTGCAATGTATAATTTCAATTAAACTTGGTTTAAAAAATATATTTTTCAACATTAAATATATAGTAAGTTAGGGTTTTTTGTTGTTGTTTTTTTTTAAGCAATACATATTTAAAAACAACCTTTTTTCCCAAACACCCAATTCACAAAAATGTTCATTTATACACTTTAGTTAAACTGTCATGGATCACCAAATAAGTTTCCGTTTTAATTTTGATGACGATTTGCAAGTTTAACTGGACACTGTTATCTTCTATTTATCTGTATTTTTGTGAGAGGAATTGGTTTATATAGCCAAGTTTTTTTAATTAATTTTAATCAAAAACAGCTCAGTATAGTTACCTGAATAAAACCTAGAACTATTTTTGATGAGACCGTTTCCTACTTTTCCATGAGCCTGCCGATCGCCTTCAGCAGAAAGAATCACCGAACATGAATAAAATAAAATAAAACGAAACAACCACCATGTTAAGTAAATGAATATTTATTTATTTTTCCCGTTTGACATTCTGTTTACGTTGTAACAAACCCATAATGCCTTGACCTGGAAACGATCATAGGAATAATAAATCCATTCCTTGTTTATAGTGAATCTTCGCCGATGACGTCTCGTTTGTCCATAATAGACGCTGACAAGATGCACCCATTCACCAAGGAAATACAGAAAATTCCGTGGCCTTTCTGCATTTCCAATGACAGCCGGTAAATACGTGGGGGTCAAGGATGATGGCATCTCCGAATTTCGCTGTCATCTCAAATGAACTTCCACAGAAATGCTTCATCAAGCTTAGACAGCCAATGCATACGGAGGAAGCGAAGACGTCAGAGAAATTAAGAACATATACTGATTTTCCAAATGCAAAGCCTTTCATTGAGAGTACATGTATTCATGTGGAATTATATATATATATATATATATATATATATATATATATATATATATCAACTCTATGTATGAAAAAAAAATCCTACATTTCTGCTCAGCATGGGTATGAGTACGTGGATGCGTACCGTCATGCCGGGAAGACGTGACGCCGAGAGGTAACCGTGTCCTTTGTTATGTTGTGGATGCAGCTACACGACACACCAGGTTATAGTAGTGGTGCATTTATCATTGACAAGTTGATTTGGTGAGTTTCGTGTGTGGCATGGCCATTGGCCCAGGGGTAGAGTATCTGGCTCTGCGTTCTGGGTTCTCTGGTTCGATCTCTGTCGGGGGGAGATCGTAGGTATACTTTGCTGATGAGACCTAATTAGGTTGAAACAGCTGTACAGTGTTCCACACGTCACACGCGGTATTCACCGAGTTTGCTTATCGTGATTATTTCAAATATATATATACATATAACGATTAGTCAATGAATAAGTAGAATATTTTTGAAAAAAAGGAAATAAAATTTCACGTAGAAAATTCTTATAAAATATGTACACTATGCATAGTTCGGAATTGGTTTATCTGAAGGTATTTTATATTATAGGAAGCGTATGGTGTAATGGTTAAAGTCATGGGAAATGGACTCGTCGCCCCGAGTTCAAATCCTGGGTGTGGTAATTGCATTTCCTTAGCGCTAACACCTCTGGGAAAGGTATGAATCCTACTCTCCCTCCAGCTATGGGTAAATAGTAGGACAGACTCGACTCTTTAACCTTGGTTAGATAACCGGTCTAGGAGAAGGAAAACTCTGAATTCAAACCGTTGACTCCGCTTAAGAAATTGACCTTGTGTCACATCCTGTTCGTACGGAGGGTTTCCTAAATAATATATATATGAAGGTATTTTAACCAACCCATTCGACATGGTCGGATGTGACACAAGGTCGCTATTAAGGGGCGTCCAGCAAGTATCAAATTCACTATTCAGTAGTAGTAGAAGTGCGAGATTAGCTTGATAACCATTACACTAAGATAGAAAAGTATAAACACACTGACTTTCCGGGACGAAAAATTCCAGGTGCATTTATAAATAAAGCGCGTCATATATTCTTGGAATAAAAACATCTATCAGGATTTATTCTCCCAAAATTTTGCAACTGTAAATAGTGCTTTATTTCGCTAACAATTTAAGCAAAATCCACATAATTTCATTAGAATTTATTCGTGTAGTGTTCTGGAATTTTATTCCGTGTAGTCTTTAACCTCCAAAGAAACCGGCGAAAGTGAACACCACCTATTATATTATTGCTATAATAGATATTAGTATCAGATTCGGTTTACACGTCTAGTTATTGAGTTAGCCTGCTGAGTTAATCTGTAGCCATCATAAGTATGAATAGAAGATATCACAATTCGTTTGTTGTTTATCTAATTACTTGAGAAAATAGTGTATTGTGTCATAATTAAAGAGACAATAGTGCATTATGAGGGCACATGAATGTTACAATCACTTTTCAGAAATGATAGTGTCCTACTTTTGTTTTAGAAAACACCAGTTAATTAAAAAACAAATGACGCCCAGAAAAAAACGGATCTAGGGTCAATTCAAAATGTTGTCATTAAAATTCATGATATTCCGATGTTCTAATTTCTCTTTTCCTCAATCAATATTCATTTATTTCTTCATTTCTGGTCTTTTTAAAATCATCTTTTGCAGTTATTTCTGTCCTTTCTTTTACTTTCTTTCAAAATTGCGTTTCTAAGGGACTATATTATTTTACTGGTTATGGAATCAAACCCTGTCAGCTGGAGCTGTAAAATTCACCGACTGCGCCTCTGCAGAGTAGTGCTGGAATTATTGTTGATATAAGGTGTGCTCTAATTGCCCACCTGGATTTATAGACTAGGCGAGATCACGTGGTTTATTCCTTAGCCAATCTCTGAACATACTGTGTGGCTGATATATTATTTAAGCACTGATTCTTTCACAGTATATTTACGACCATTGATGAAAGGACTTATGATTCTTTACCCGAGAGGATTACCAAAGGATTCATAATCGGATGACTCTTTACCAAGGATCCAATTCTACTGGACAAACGCTTTTGCTTGAAAATCCAAAGGATGGCCCATAAAAACTTAACAGGTTATGGGTCCAATGGAGACATCTGTTGGCAATTAGTGTCCACCCGTGATGCTTAAGAACGGAACCGTGATGTCTGAGTAGTTCATAACAAGAAAGTATTATGGATCTAACTAACCATTCCCTTTTTTTATCCTTTACTTGCGACCTTGTGTCACGTCTTACTCGTGGCGAACGGGTTGGGTAAATACTTACAATGATTTGTATTTTAAAAGACTAAAACATCCTACTCCCCTAAATAAAGAGAGAGGGGATTTATCAGTATTGTAGGCGATTCACCCAGTCTCGCTGTCTAAACGATACAATCCATCTCGTGTTTTACTTTTAAGTAAAGATTAGTGGGCCGTAGTTTTGGGTCGAAATCCTATAATCCACGTGTCAATTCCGGTGTAAGACAAGCCGACTCTAAATATAGCAGACAAGAAGTGGACCAAGAGTCGGTCAGTCTCTTTTTCCCCCCATTCGCTCCTAACTCTTCTGCCTGTGGAAACTGCCACTGCATCGGGTGAGCTACTGATGCTTTCTACTCTAGGCCCATGCCCTCTGCTCTGTTTGCGATTA
This sequence comes from Doryteuthis pealeii, assembly GCA_023376005.1. Lineage (NCBI taxonomy): Eukaryota > Metazoa > Mollusca > Cephalopoda > Myopsida > Loliginidae > Doryteuthis > Doryteuthis pealeii. The sequence continues at coordinate 3,792,229 of CM042146.1, read as the reverse complement.
ACGGAAACGTTAGGCGGGGTAGGGAATCTAGAACACAATCCTTACTGGCCTGTGTCGCAACTGATCTGGGCAAATGATTTTCCACTTGAATATACGGGTTCCCGAATCTCAGAAAAATAAAATCGAATAAAGTTCATCTAGGAAAGAGATAGTCGCCCTTACTGACCACTTACTGTAAAAGTTTTCTGTGTGTTGCACATAGAATAAATAAATCATTCATTCTCACTGATAATCAAAATAAGGAAAGTTTGTCTTGCGAAAGATGTACACATATTTGTTAAATGAAAACTTAGAACATGTATGGGACCATATGATCTTTAGGCACCCCTTTTGCAATCTCGATTCATAAGCACATGTTTTTCATTTACTCCGTGAAAATCCCGTTGTTTGTTAACAGAGGATTTGTAGAGTTTGTTTCTTTTTAATTATAAAACTAACCCCTAACCTTAACCCCTAAACCTAACCCCTAACAAACAAACGGATTTTGACGGTGTAAATGAAAAACGTGTCCTTATGAATCGAGATCGCAAAAGGGGTGCCTAAATGTCATATGGTCCCATTTTTGTTGTCATTGTATATGGGATTGTTTGGTCACACACACACACATACACATACACACATACACACACACACACGCATATATATATATATATATATATATATATATATATATATATATATATATATATATATATTGAAATGGGAAATATATATATATAATACTAAGAATTGACCTTTTGTACCATCCTTTTCGTAAGGGTGATTGGTATATATATATATATATATATATATATATATATATATATATAGAGAGAGAGAGAGAGAGAGGAGAGAGAAAAAGAGAAGAGAGAAAGATAATAATATATATATATATATATATATATAGAGAGAGAGAGAGAGAGAGAGAGAGAAAGACATATATATAGAGAGAGGGAGAGAGAGAAAGAATATATATATATATATATAATATATATATATATATATATAAATAGAGAGAGAGAGAGAGCGAGAATGAGAGAGAGAAGAGATATATAGAGAAGAGAGAGAAGAGATATATAGAGAAGAGAGAGAAGAGATATATAGAGAAGAAGAGAGAGAGAGACAGACAGACAGACAGACAGACAGACATCCTGACGAGAAGGATGGTAAAAATGGTCAATTTCTTAAGAAAAGTTTAGCAGGGTGTGATTCAGAGTTTTTCTGTCGCATAGTGAAGGTTTAAGAATCCATTCTACCTTAATGTTTACCCATAACTGAATGGAGGAATGTTGGAAACATAGCTTTCCGAAGGGTATCAATGCATTGTTAAATGCAAACACCTAATTTGAAACCGGGTCGCCGAGTCCATTTTCTACGAAGATAAGCATGACATCACGTGTCTTCATCTGCATATATATATATATATATTATATATACAGACACCGTATTTTGACGTAGCACGTCACTTCAGTGTGGCTAGACATTAGTGGCATGGAAACCCGATTGATTTATCATCAGACATGCTTCTTAAACACTCAGCCATCCACACCTACTGAATGGGACGATGATTTTAACTGATAAATACATACATATATAAAGGCCTCCAGAGAGTGCTCCATTCGTTTTGTAGGAGAACTAGATCAACAACAATACCAGATATAAGATATATAAGAAATAGGTCATACTTTCGTTGGTGTTAATACTTCTCCTTCTTGAACAAATTCCCAGTGTCTTTTCTCTTAATCTTCTACTGTCTTTCGATCTGAAATAGAAACCCCAAAGGTTACTTCGGTTTCCCATAAGTTATCAAAGGCTTTATGTGGCTGGTTCATTATTAGAAACATGACTGACTCCCGGAATGGCTGCGAGACATCTCAGATCTCGGCAAGTTGCGCAAATGGATTTCCTTAATGAAAAGAGTGTGACACTGTGGATACTAAAAGCAGCCATAGTAATATGGACTTAGATCTGGCAAAGATACTGCAGATGAAAAAGGTTAGATGGAATAACCAGTCTAATCCTGATGTACATTAAAACAAGGGAAATGAATTTTTTTTAAAAAGAAGAATACAAATGTATGAGAGAAATTTTACGAGAAAATTAAATTTAAATGAAAAGGAATTGACAACGTTGAAATATCTAAAAATTTGGAAGAATTACATAAGCTGGTATAATAATAATAATAATAATAATAATAATAATAATAATAATAATAATAAAAGCGAAAATTGATAAGACCCAACAAAATAGTAAATGTAGACTTTGTGGTAATAGAGATGAGACTGTTAGCCATATACTCTGTGAATGTAATAAACTAGCACAACGAGAATATAAAACTAGACACGACTGGGTTGGGAAGATGATCCACTGGGAATTATGCAAAAATGTAATTTTGACCATACAACAAAATGGTATATGCATAAACCAGAATCTGTTCTTGAGAACGAAACGCATAAAATTCTCTGGGACTTTGAAATAAAAACGGATCACCTTATCCCAGCAAGAAGACCAGACCTAGTGTTGATAAACAAAAGGGAAAGAACTTGTCAACTGGTGGATTTTGCAGTGCCAGCAGATCACAGGGTGAAGCAAAAGGAAAATGAAAAAATAGACAAATATCTGGACCTTGCCAGAGAACTGAAAAAGCTATGGAATATGAAAGTGAGAGTGATACCAATTGTAGTTGGTGCACTTGGAACGGTCCCAAAAGGATTGGAAAAGGATCTGGAAAGTTTGGAAATCAGAGGAAGGATTGAAACCATTCAGAACCTGCACTGCTGAAATCTGCCAGAATACTCAGAAGAGTCCTGGAGACCTGGGGAGACTTGCTGTCACTCAGACTCCAGTGAAAGACCATCAGCTAATGCTGATGTGAAAACTCAAAATGAGTATAAAATAATCCTTCCTAGAGAACAGGAAAAAACCTTGGCACATGTGGGTGAAGCTGACACTAATTGTAGTTGGTACCCTTGGAACGGTCACCAAGGGGTTTCAAAGTAAAACTGGATGAATTGGAAATAAGAGAAAGAATCGAGACTATCCAAATAGCAACTTGTTGAGATCGACTGAGAAAAATCCTGGAGACCTAAGGAGGCTCGTTATCACCCAGACTTCAGTGAAAGACCATCGGTTAATGCTACTACTACTACTACTAATAATAATAATAATAATAATAATAATAATAGATCGGCTAGAATACTCATAAGAGTCATGGAGACCTAAGGAGACTTGCTGTCACACAGCCTCCAGTAGACCACCGGCTAAGGCGGGTGTGAAAAACTCGAATAGAGTGAAATAATAATCAGAATATTCCTGGAGACCTGATGAAACTTGTTGTAATTCCGACTCCAGTGAAGTACCAGCAGAAAATGCTGATGTGAAAATCTCGTAAGAAGTAATATAATAATAAAAACAATGAATTTATAATGGATGATATTAAGATATTTCGTTTTAAAAACGAAAAACGCTTAAACAAACAATTAGAATCTTCAGCCAGGATATAAGAATTAAATGTTGGATTGAAAATTGTGCCACGATTATACGGAAAAAAGGGAAAAGAGAAAAAAGTAAGGAAAAAAAACCTACTGAGCAGGAAATTATCATAAGGTTTGCAATTTATTCAAAATACTAAATAGATTGGAGTAGAATTGTTAATTTGCTTAAAATTCTGTGGATAAAAAAATGAATATGAATAGTTATTTAAACATTTAAGAAAAAAGAAAGTTTTCTTTTATTTTAGGGCCGGGTTAGCTCAGTCGGTAGAGCGTTCGGCTAGAAACCAC
>CM042146.1:3775968-3783468 GCA_023376005.1 Doryteuthis pealeii | reverse complement strand
GAAACCACAAGGTTTCTAGTTCGATACCGGTCCCGCCAACTCAGCGTATGAGTAGCACAGGGATCTGTGCGGTAATGTAAGGAGCTCGCTCCACCTCAGATGCTAAACAATCTCCTTGGTCTAGCGCTATTGAAAAGGGATAGACTCCCTCGCTGGCTGATACCGACTTTAGTGCCCCGAGACTTACTTTTTACTTTTATTTAGGAGCGCGTGGTGTAATGGTTAAAGTCATGGAAATGGACCGTCGCCCGAGTTCAAATCCTGGACGAGTAATTGCATTTCACTTGACGCTAATATCCTTGGGAAAGATATGAATCCTACTCTCCCTCCAGCTATGGACAAATAGTAGGGCAGACTGGACTCTTTAACCTTGGTTAGGCAACCGCTCTAGGAGAAGGAAAACTCTGAATTCAAACCTGTTGAACTCCGCTTAAGAAATTGACCTTGTGTCGCATCCTGCTCATGCGGAGGGGTTGGTAAATATATATACCATTCTATTTATACGCTTTACGTAAATGAAAATGATTTCCATCAGTTCATAAAACCAAACAAATAATAAAATATAAGAAATAAACAATAAATAAAAATTATCATTGGTTACTTCAATTTATGGTAGTGTATACAAAAATAAAACCATACTAAATTCGGCCTCGAATACCCAATTGCTGTACAATAAAATTAATTAATTAACTATTAAACTTCTATTAACCATTAAGTGATTTGGGAATTGAATTTTGTCAATTCTTTCTAACTGTTTGCTGCTCTGACTCATTGCAAAATTTCAATATTTACGACTGTTTAATTGACAGATTAAGCTTAGATTAAAATGGATTCCTTTGTTCCTTAAAAATTAAATTTTATAGATAAATTAATTAATATTCAAATTAATCACAATATTAATAATTTTATTTAATCTTTAGGCGTCGGCTCCGCGCCAAAAGGATCAGTTGAAATCAACATCATTGTTTTCATTAAAAACTTGCCTATAAATTCACCACAATCAATAATCGAAAATTCAATCTATTAATTATTTTACATATTTAATTTTATATAATAAGATAACTGTACATCCAACCACCCAAAAATGTGTCCTGGGTACGACACTAAACTTCATCTGATGGTGAGGATCCAATTCTGAAGAACATGGGAGTGTGACGTAATCTTTCATTGCTAGTACTACAACATTTACTCTTAGTCCAGAGTTGTAGTAATTGTTAGGATCCAATTTATGTGTTAAATAAATCTGTTTAAAAACTATTCGTATTCTAAAGGACTATGTGCAAGGAAAGAAAGAAAAAAGTATGTTAATTTGAACGGACAATGAAACGATTCCCTAACCTCTCTACATAAAAATAACCCTAGGTGGGTTAACATGACGTTAAAATCAACAAATCGTTATAATGTAAGAATTTAAGCCGGCGGAATGTCCTATTGTCGATATCAGCCGAAAAACGCTAGACCAGGTTTTTTTTGCTGAGGTGAAGCGTCACAACTACTGACAGCGCCCAAATGCTTTATGCACAGATCAAATTACCCAAGATTGGCAATTTATATTCTATATATCTAGTTCGATACCGGTCCTCGCCAACTCAGCGTATGAGTAGCACGGGGAACTGTGCGGTAAAATAAGGAGCCGATGGTAGGTGTGGCGCTCCACCCCAGACGCAAAAACAATCTCTTTGGTTAGCGCTATTGAAAAGGGGATAGACACCCTCGCTGACTGGCTGATACCGACTTTAGGCCGCCCCGACGACTTTACTTTACTTACTTATATATTTAAGGGAATTGTGATTCGAGTAGTAATATATTTTCCGTAACAGACAGAAAGACACACAATATCCATTAGAATAAGATATGAAACTAATATTCCCCAAAATTCAGTATTACTAACAGTCCGTTTAGTTAAATAGTTATATTATATTAATGCTTCTTGTAATCCAAATACACAATATTTGTTTCATTTCTTTGTTAGTGATACCTTATTTAATGCTATCACGGTACGTTCTACTAGAAGTTTCAGTTCGGTTCTCGATAAATAATCCGATTCATTTAAAACTGTCTGCGATGCTATTGTTACATAGAATGAAGATTAAAATTGCCTATATAAAATTGTCTTTCAGGCGATGGAAATTACATTGGCGTAATTACCATAAATTCTTATTTACGAGTTTTATTCATATTTAGGCTTGATTAATGCAAAATTCATGTCAGCACATTAGGATATCGAACCCACTCTGAGTCCTATGGCTATCGGTCTCTGCGTGATAATATATATATATATATATATATATATATATATGTATATGTATGTATCTATCTGTATCTGTCTCTATCTCTCTCTCTCTCTTTCGACCAATAGAATCCTACCATAAACCTTTGGCAGTGCTCTCTAAAAAAATTCAACTAAAATAATATTGACTTTACTTGAATGGAATGATTTCTAAAGTGAATAGATAGTGAACATCGACATATCCCTTCATACGAATAAATTTAGTAAGGCCACGGAAAATTTGGTAGGCAAAGAGTTAAGGTATATATATGGTATAAATTACAAGAAATTCAATTTTTCTTAAAATTTGGTGATTTTTTGTGAAAATCAAGGATCACACATAAATGTTTTGCGCTGTTTCAATTCTGACTGATTTTTAATCATTTTTGTGTTTTGGTATTTTGATAGACAAAACTCCCTAAAAGTGGACACAATTAAAATTGGCAAAAGGACAGAAAATGTTTTCATCATCCACCCTTACAATGAATATAACACAGTGTATAAGTACAATAGCGTGATCTGTCCCTGTGTCTATGCTGAACAGGATGATCTGCCCTAGACCAGAGGACAATATAAATAGAACCATGGAAGCGGCAATTTGCGATTCTACTTTTGACGTCTGAACCACGTCTTTCGTATTTCATACTCTGGTAAACACCTATACCGAATCGAGTTGAAACGTTGTTCAATTTGTATTGGAGTAATGATTACACCACGAAATTTAATACTTTTAACAGCGCTAAGGTATAACGTGAGTGTACATGTCATTGTTATTGATAAAATAGTTTTTAACGGTTATTTTCTTGGAAATACAACCTGAGTTCAAGAGTGTGGATATATTTTGTTTTTCTGGTTATTGATCTAGAATTTAACTTGACTGATGACATGGGCTTTTTTACCAGTTCGATTTGTAGAAACAAACGTTAGTAGTAATAGTCGTCGTTGGTTCAGAAAAACAATATACACAAGTCATATAGTCACAAAGGGGTTGTTTATTCCTTTCTAGTCTCGTGGGTTCTTTTTCAGAGAGAAGGAGTAAAAGATAGAGAGAAGGAGTAAAAGAGAGAGAGAAAGAGAGAGAGAGGGAGGGGGGGTCAAATTATTCTAATGTAAATCATGTTCGGTATTACTGTGCACAACACGTTACGGGGAAATAGGCAGGCCCCGTCTGCCTCTCACGAAGGCCCAGCCGAAAAAAAAAACGATTTTTCCTCTTCTTCCGTTTCTCATCCTGGAGTGGGAGGGTCACCCACTTCGACTTCCGCTCAAAACTCAGAACTTCCTTTTTATTTTTAAATTTCGTTCCGGGGTCATTCATCAGTCAATTGCTGGCACCCTGTTGAGTGTTTACTCTCTAAACTTTAACCTTTGTTTTTATTTTTTCTTCTTCTCTTTCTCCAGAAATCCGAATACCGTTTTCTTTTCGATCCCCAAATTTCCTGGAGATCATAATAATTACGCAACACCAGACAAATGATTACTGCATGGTTTACATGGAGCCGCTTTCCAATTATTTTACGAGATAGTTCAGTAATGTGCCTCAATTAATCTGCTAACGTACATTGTCATTAATTCCTCGAATTGGAAGTTACATTTTCTTTTACTTTTTGATATTTTTTTTTTTTTTTAAGTTGTGATTTGTTATAATTCAAAAGTCTGCATTTGAAATACTTGAGTCTACCTTGTATTGGCAAATAACATATCGTATGCGCAAATAATTGTACTGATTTTCTGTTTACATCCGCTTCCGGTATGATAACCATACAAATAACATTATATTTCGTTGGTATAAGTATTCTTTATAATAATAGATTGGTTATGAAGTAGAGTGCTTAACATTTGACTACACGTAAAGACACACGCATGCATATTAAGAAAGACAGAATATGACAGATACTGACACCTCTCTCTCTCTCTCTCTCTCTCTCTCTCTCTCTCTCTCTCTCTCTCTCTCTCTCAGACACACACGCGCGCGCGCAGATTCTTCACCAGGGAAATAGCTTTGATACTCTAGTAATTATCGTCTATAATCCCTTCTTATACACACACACACACACACACACACACACACATATATATAATATATATAATATATATATATATATATATATATATATATATACGCAAAAGTAATTTACGTAATAATAATAAAAAATAATGAATACGGATTTCTTTATTTTCATCAAACCAGAAAAATATTCAATGTCACACATAAGAAAAAACACAGGAAAGACATAAGACCTAATTGAATTGAAATACAAAATATTTTTTATTACTGGACTATCATTGAAATATATTGTGGGAAGTCAAGGGGAGTAGAATTGTCTTTCAACCACTCTCTTTCCTTCCCGCTCTAACGAAAATTTCATTACAAACTGAAGTCGACTTGGATGATTGTAAAATGGTAGATGAGAATGAAAATGGGATTACCGAAAGGTTCAAATATATGGAAATATGATTAATTGCAATGTAGAATGGATCTCTTTTTTCTCGTGGAAATAGCACCCCTCAAGGAAAGAGCTGTGCGATCACTTGCCCCTAATCTCACAAACCATCCGAGTGAGACGGACAAGACCTGCTGGACACTGCTGGGGAACAAGAACGAATTCATAAGCCGCGTTTTCCTGTGGAAGCCAACACATGGACATGCTAATGTGGGCTGCCCAGTAAGGACCTACATTGACCAACCCTGTGCGGATAATGGATGATAGAGAAGGTGGGCGAGAGATTGTCATGGATTTCAGTGCTAACTGTGCGAACATGATGATGATGATGTTGATGATGATGATAGTGGGTCTTCTATATTCCTTTGTCATATCGTTTATGAAATCCATTATGTAATTTTTGGATTCTTGTTTTTAGTATTCTCTTTTTGAGTCCACATTAATTGGATCTTCTTGGGGATAATTCTTCTTCTTGTATTATCTCAAATTCATCCATTTTTCTCCGGAGATCAATGAAATAGATGATGCTCTTCGCTTTGATGATGTCTCTCAAATTTCAATCTCGACGTCCGTCCATTTCGTGTGTTAAATAATGAGCCCTTTTTGATGAGTAGAATTCTGTTTCCTATATTCTTCTGGGTAAATGTGTCAGGTCGATTTGTCGGTGGGATACGTTTTCCATCCACTCTATAAAGATATCCCTTTCGATAGAATGTATACTCAGCCATAGCAGAATTCAGGGTACAATTATGAGATTTTAATTCCCGTGCGGACACAGACAAAACACGCGTCTGTGCCTTTCGAAATCAAACTACAAACTGGCCCTTCTCTTCTAATCCCCCCTTCAATCTAAGGGATCAAGTGACTGGACAGTGGGTTCCCTCTTCACCCCTTCATGACAGCAACAGCAATAATGATATATATATATATAATATATATATAGATATATTTTACCAACCTCTCCGCACGAGCAGGATGTGACACAAGGTCAATTTCTTAAGCCGAGTTTAACAGGTTTGAATTCAGAGTTTTCCTTCTCCTAGATCGGTTGCCTAACCAAGGTTAAGGAGCCCAATCTGTCCTACTATTTACCCATAGCTGGAGGGAGAGTAGAATTCATACCTTTCCCAAGGGTATTAGCGCTAAGTGAAATGCAATTATCACGTCCAGGATTTGAACTCGGGGCGACGAGTCCATTTCCTATGACTTTAACCATTACACCACGCGCTTCCTACTAGAGATATAGAGAGATATATAGGGACATTTATAGAGTTAAGGTGTATTCCGGGTAGAATGATCCAATTCTATGCCAACTACAAGCCACCTATTTATGAGCAGGTCAATGAGTACTTTTAACAATATATTATCAAAAGGATTTAATTGAACATAAAATTAAATAGAGAATTCGGAGGCACAGGAGATTATTATCTATACTCCCCCTTACACACACACACACACACACACATATATATATATATATATATATATATGTGTGTGTGTGTGTGTGTGTGTGTGTGTGAGCATTTATGTGTGTTACGGTTCCTAGTTCGATACTGGCCCTCGCCAATTCAGCAGAATCTGTGCGGTAAAGTAAGGAGATGATGGTAGGTGTGCTGCTCCACTTCAGACGCAAAAACAATCTCCTTGGTATAGCGCTAGAGAAAAGGGGATAGACTCCCTCGCTGATTGGCTGATACCGACTTTAGGCCACTTCGACGACATTTCCTGTGTATGAGTGTGGTGTACTAATAATGCGACTGTTTCGAAATTATGTACACACATTTCAGACAATGACGCATACGACACAGAATTTTATACAAAAACTCTTGTATTTTAATCGTAATGATTTTAGTAGAAACAGATGTTAGCGTATTCAATCAGAGTAGTCAGATGGAATAATATTATTTCTGTTATAAATCCGTTCATTTCATTACTAATTTGAAAATTCACCAGTTGACAAAACATGTAATTAACGATATGTTAGAGACAACTGAAAGAAACGTATAAAACTAAACAGTGGCTGGGAATTTCCGTATCGTAAGAATTGACTTGCTCCACAGCGACATCGTAATAAGCAGGTTCGATCTCCATTCACGCTATTTTGTTAATGTTCTGACTAATTCCCTTGGCAAAGTGTTGTATATCCGACTACTACTGGACTTCAATAAACAACAGATACGTATATACAAAAATAGGACCCGTCTTTATTTTCTTCGGTGTGTGAGTGGTGAGGGGCGTAGAGCTTCACAATGAAAATGCCGAGTGGCTGGCGAAGACGGCGAGTGTTTACAATGAGTGCCCGAGGGGTGTTTGCTGACGGGAGACGCGAGGTTGTCCTCTTGACTGCTGCTGGGATCTCTCTCTGTCGGCTCGACCCGCTGGCCTTTAAATTCATGAATACGCCTACGCACCTTTATATTTTGGTCTGGTTTTTACATCCGCTAATATGCCTACACATTTTTATCTTTTGATCTGTTAATGGACATTTATTATATATTTCTTTATCTTCTCCCTGCTTTTTTGACCGGAAAACCTCTCTTCCGTTTTCTCCTTTTTTAAATATATATTTTTATATTTCTCTTTGTCTTTTGACGGAAGCTTCGTCTTCCGGGAGAGAACAATACAACAAAAGTTATGACCCTCCTTACCTCCAGCTATGAATTAAATCGAGCCACTAATGTTCTTCTACAAGGATGGCTTTGACATTAAATAGCCCACGAAGTTTGATAGGCCATTAAACACCGAAACCAAACAATTCTTCTTCTTCTTCTTCTTCTTCTTCTTATT
>CM042146.1:3763468-3773468 GCA_023376005.1 Doryteuthis pealeii | reverse complement strand
TATTTCTTGGAATTTTTTAGATGAGGCTTGATAATTAGTATTATTCGGATTATTCTGACTATTGTCCTCATTTTCATTGTTATCTGTACAACGTTTCGACTAGAATTTTTTTCGGACTCGGTAACCTTCTTTACGGACTCTGGAACCTTCTTTCCGAACTCGGGAACATTCTTGTCGTAATCGGGAGCCATCACGGAACTTTGAACCTAACCCTTTATTCAGTCCATGGGCGTATTCCTATTCTCATTCCGCTAACCATAGCTGGGGTACAGGTGTTAAGCTGTGTTAATTATTATGCTATGTTAGTGCTGTATGATTTTGATTTACCTTGAATCGTTGTACAGATGACAATGAAGATGAGGACAGTAGTCTGAATAATCCAAATAATACTAATGATCTTCTGTCGAATCAGTGCTGTTATATAGATGCACCACTTGGAACTTGACGAGGTGCCTTAAAAATAGTCTGGATGGAAGCTGCATGAGGATGCTGCGTGCGATTTGAACAAATCGTGGAAGCAATTGTAGAAAGAGCCACATATTTAGATGAGTGGAATAACAAAGGAATAGTCTAATTCTCATAGAATATTTCATCTACCACGGTTAGAAAAAAACTTGTATTTAACAAGTATTATTTAAAATTGCCGAGTTTGAAGTTCTATTTACAAAGATAGAAATGAACAATGATGGAACGTTAATTCTTTCAGAATACAAGGTGTGTCAAAAAGTACAAAAAAACTCGATACTTTTTTGACACACCTTGTATATCTGGGTCGATGGTTGAAGCTCCAGTCACACTCTGTCGAGGTCTAAATCCGAACTGATTCAATAGCAAACCGCACACCAAGGCAACTTCACATGGTCACGTCTCTTCCAACCTTCCACCTATGTAAATTCGCCTATCGACACGACGTCTACGCAAGTTTATGACCCTCAGTCAACTACCGTATTTTCATACGGTAAGTGCATCCGTGTGTCGTATCCAACCAGCTACGGGATCTGTGATTTGTGCGTGTTAACCAGACTTATCTCAATCCATGCACTGACGCAGCGGGAACAACGTTAAATGACCCACCTAGTATTCTGAAAAGCATTAAAGTTTCATTCATTATTTCTTTCTTTCTTGGTGAATTCAGCTTCAATCTCGATACTTTTATGAAAAACATTGTATGTCTGTAATCACCTTGACTCTCTTGTCCGGTCCAAACTACGAAAACAAAAAAATTAACGACAAAGTAAATATATATATATATATATATATATATATATATATATATATATATATATATATACATTAGCTATCACCAGTTCCTGCTTTTAGTACAAAAATTATGAAAATTTGATTTATATTCGAAGATATTTAAAAATTAAAATATACATAGAAGTCGCATTGAAATTCTACTTAAAAATGTCCGGAATCTGTAAATCTCAAAAGAAATCAAATCAATACACCAGGGTTTTTTTGTCCCCACCCCCTACCCAGTTGACGCTTCTAGTCTAAAATATAGGATAATTATCTACGGGATTTGCCAGGTTCTATATATATATATATATATATATATATATATATATATATATATATATGAACTTTGATTCAACTAGAAATTCCTCTTAACTTATAGTATTCCAGGTATGTTTATTATATTTGTATACGTTTCCCGTTGAATTCTTTTAGGTTAATATACTATTTAAACGTTTATGTCTCTAGACTGTTTTCCTTTTTTTTTGGGGGGGGGGTGCGTGCATTCATAGTTTTAATTTGCTTAATCAAATTACAAATGATGTCATTTTCATGTTGTTTTGTCTTACATATTTTTTTTTCTTTCATTTCTTTTTCCTTATCCTCCGTCAGTTTCACTTGTTTAATTCAACTATATTCCAATATTATAATTTTACTCATTAATAACATTTCGATAAACACTATCCAGCATTCTGTCGTTTTAAATTAGATTAAATCAAACACACGCGATTTTCGTTAGTCTTTATGTAAAATCGAATTAGGATTTTTAGATTTTTATCTGAATTCTTCAGTTGATTTTATGTTCAATTTAATCATATTGATAATTCAAATTGTTTTATTTACAAGTCGAAAATGTTAAACCAGTTCGTCTAGTTTTCTAAACACACACACACACACACACACACACTCTCTCTCTCTCTCTCTCTCTCTCTCTCTCTATATATATATATATATAATATATATATATATATATATATATATTTATTTATTTATATATGTATATATATATATATATATATATATATATATATTTATAATTATATAATTTCATATATTTGTGTGTGTGTGTGTGGTGTGTGTGTGTGTGTAAGAGAATGTGTGTTTTTTTAGCCGAGAATGTTTAAATTGCATTTCATATATTGTCGTTCTACAACGGCTTGCTGTGAAGTTTGTATTTGTTAAGACGTAAAGAGAAATTGTTGATATTGAACTTAATACACTATTTGTAAAAACTAATACGATACAGTGACATAAGTTGCACCAATCTATGGTTGGAATAGAAGTAACTCTTATCAAAAAGTAATGGTAAAGGCTGATAAGAAAGGATAATTCTATTCACACTGAATACAATGTAGGATACATGAGTGTAATAAGAATTTCTAGTGATTTTGTTGGCGTAAAATAATTTCCTGGAGATTTATTCTTACTCCAAATTAAAATTTCGATCGACTTGTTTAAAAATGTCTGAGGTGAAGTCACCGTTACGAAATGGCTCTCGTGCTTGACTAAGAGGAATTTACGGTCTTTAGGGGAACCTCTAATTTCTCCCAGTTGGAGGCAAATTATTCGGACGAAAGAAGACAAAAACAATGGAATTTAACACATGTATTGACAAATAGTACAAGAATATGTTGCACATTTTGTTGGCATTTGCTACAGACTTATCTGTGAGGTGAAATACTGTTCGTTGGATAGGTGGCTATAAGGGAATTCTGGTCGCTGTGGTTGTAGAATGTGGTTGAGACGCATCCATTTTAGTCAGTTCTCGTACGATAGGTAAAAAAAGTGTAGGGAGTGCTTTTTAGAAGCTACTCGCCTAAGTAACAATCTTCAGATGGGTCCCTTTTTAAGGTGACTATTTAGGTCCTCAGCCTTCTGATAAGTATGCAGTCGAAACGGCCTCCAGCGGTATGCTATGAGAGAGCCTTCAGAAATTAAGCTGTTAAAAAACGCCTCCGTCCAGGTCGACAGCCTACAGATAAGTGCCGGGGTTTGATTCTGGCGCCAACATCGTATTGGCGATTCGCCCTCTAACGACAGGGGAAGATAATTCTCTATCAGATTTCCGATATGACTGCGACATCGTAGTAACTCGAACTACCGACTCGCTATAACGTTCACTTGCGGACTAATCAAACTTCATGGCGATAAAGCAATCACCAATTAAGGTAGGAAAAACAACGCCCCTCTGAGACAGGTAGGTAAAAACTAGACCTCACCTAACTTATGGAAAACTTGCAACAATACCTTGTTTCGACCTTGATAGTGGTAAGAAGTAAATTACCTCTTAGGTCTGGTAAGCATAAAGTCACGAAATGAACGTAATACTTTCAATCTACGATAGTTGTATAAACTACGAAGCTAGTAGGCAACTAAGTATTTATTACCCTCAGTGGCCAAACTACGTCTACTAACAGGGGTGACAGTAATTCCATCACTGGTGATCAGGAGTTTGCAAGTCTAATCGCCGCTACACTCCCCCCTGATCTCATTATCACCCAAATGGCAGTGCGGAGCAGGTTAAAACCTAAACGGAACTAAGAAACCAGAAAAAAATGTTTTTCTTTTTCCGGCTTAGAAGACCGTTTCTTTTTATATATATTTCTTAGTGAAATAGATCACAAATTAGAACTGAGCCGATTCTAGTAGTGACCACACCAAGCGGCGTTTAAAAGGTTTGAATTCAGAGTTTTCCTTCTCTTAGACTGGTCGCCTAGCCAAGGTTAAAAAGCCCAGTTTGCCTTACTATTTAAACATAGCTGGAGGGAGAGTAGTTGGATTCATGCCTTTACCAAGGGTATTAACACTCTGTGGACTGTAGCTTCGTCCAAGATTTGAACTCGGCTCGACGGGTCCATTTCTTACAGTACTAAGTACTAAGTACCTCCACGTACTTCTAACATCAGAAATAAACGTGTGTGGATTTTGGAAACGGTATTTTTGTCTGTTCTTCTGTAACGGGGGTCAAGTGACAATCTCCCCCGACATCTCCTTGTCACTTTTTGGTCCCGGTAATGCTTTCGATTAACTAAAATTTATTACATCACTTAAACATCACAATAAAAAGTGATACCGGATTTTCCGGACGTGGATTATACGTACCTCGTCATGCTTTAATCCGACACCTAAAGCCAGTAAATTTTGACTATTTTACTCAAGTTAAATAATTAATATTTCTGGAGCTCTAACAAGATTATGATACATAAGAGAATGAATATTTACACGATTGACAGTTTGAAAATAACCTCACATCTTTACCTTCATGAGACCGATTGAAAAAAGAACTCGTACGTATTATTGATTTCTGATTGTTTAATGAATATGAGCAAACATTTCGGGATAAATCTTTAAAATGTCTATTAACAAGAAGAAATATCCGTCATTCTATTTTACACGATTGACAGTTTCGTCCTTGCTTCTCCAGCAGTGTCCAGTTTGCCTTGCCCGTCTCTCTCGGGTGGTTTGTGAGATGGGGGGCAGGTGGTTGTACAGCTGCTTCCTTGTGGGGTGCTGCTTACACGACTTGTTCAAGACCGTACGCAGCATCCTTGTGCAGGTTCCATCAAGCTTCTAATCGAGGCGCTTTGTTAGGGTCCAGGTGGTGCAGCCATACAGCAGTACTGATATAACCACAGTCTGGAAGAATTGTCGCTTTAACTTGTCAGTGAGATCGGATTTCCATATGACTTATTTAGTTTTATTAGCCTTTCTAATTTGATATAATATTTTATTATATTCAAACGTACATACAAGCATTCGGGGGGAACATATATTTGTTAGTATATACAATTTCGCTGCCGTCACAGTTTTACAAGTGTTAAAGATATACAGTTCTATCAAGCTAAAATGAAATGCCCGAATCGACAACGACATATATTTGAAACTGAGATCTAAAAATCGATTGTCAGGATCAGAATCTTATTTCGCGGAATCCCTTTGTTTATCCTCATAAGACAGCCAGTGTGAGACAGAATGCAACCCGTATCAGATGTCCGAGGGCAAATAACAGCAGATGGCAGGTCCTCGATGAGGAATTGTCCTTCATTCGCTAGAATAGCTTGTGGGTATCACTGCTGGGGAACTGCGCTCCTTCACTGAAATTGCACGTGCACTGTGCCTTGAACATTTTGATATTGACAAAAGAAAGGAGTTCACGATAAGAACAACAAATAGAAGCCAACGATAAAACTGATAGAATGACACAGATTTCAACAAAGCCTATCAAAAGGCTCTTTAAGAAAACAGAAGACGACGAAAAACTGTATTGTGTATAATGTGAATAGATAAGTGCTAAAGTTAAGTGACACAGGAGAAATATATTAACATGTCTACACTTAGAAATCAATTTATTTTTGACATTCCATATCGAAGAGGTTCCCAATTCCGACAAGAAATACCTGAATATGAGGATAAATAATAAATGATGATAATAATGATGATAAATAATAATTATGATGATGATAATAATAATAATCTTATTATAATGGAGATTGTGGGTTTTTTCTGTCTGTAACCGAAACTATATTACTACTCAAGTCACAATTCCCTTAATTATTTACGTCAAATTCTCCATGATTTCATTCTTTTAAACCTTCAGTTATTAATAAAAATTGTATTACATTATTAATACTGTTGACCATATCTACGTACTAATAACATGCAATTGTATTTATATATACAACAAAATAGCAGTTTACAGTGTGAACGAGAAGGCTAATTTGCATATTGATATTTAAAATTTTATTTTAATAAATATGTGCTTGGTATTATTGATTTCTAATTGTTTGTTTTATCTTAAGAAATATAAACAAAAATCTCGTGGATAAATCTTAAAAGAAATTTATTTACAAGAAGAATAACTGTAATATTATCCTTTACTTCCTATTTTAACTAAATAGTTAAATTAGGAAAATTTACCAATGAAAGAGGGGAGTAATGGAAAATGATGGAATAGTTAGTTTCAAAGTTGTTCTATTTTTCGATTATACCCCCTCTGTTGCAGATCTTTTTATCTGCATTCTCAGTCAGTTTCATTAGCCTTTCTAATTTAATATGATATTTTATTATTTCAAAACTTAAATACTTGCACCCGGAGGGTGCATATATTTGCTAGTATAAAATAATAATAATAATGATAATAATAATAATGATGATGATAGATAATAATGCTGATGATAAATAATAATAATGATGATGATAATAATAAATAATAATAATAATAATAATAATAATAATAATAATAATAATAATAATGATAAATAATAATAATTTATCTATACATATATAAAGGACAGTTGTTACAATGGAGGACTGTGTGATTTTTTTTTCTAGTGGCACTCGAGTGTATTAGAAAAAAAAAGTGCAAATGATAAAAATGTTCGATGTAAATATGGCAAAGCCAGTTTAAAACATAAAATATACAATTATATCTTTGTTGGCTCCGTTGCTAAAGATATAATGTGGATAACACAATAACGTCTTCGGAAGGCGTAAAGTCGGTAACAGCCGGACAGCGAGGGAGTATATCCCCTTTTCACTAGCGCTAGACCAAGAAGATTGCTTTGGCATCTGAAGTGGAGCGCCACACCTACCATCAGCTCCTCACTTTACCGCACAGATCCCTGTGCTTCTCATACGCTGAGTGGGCGTGGGCCGCTGTCGATCCCAGAACCTTGTGGTTCCTTGTCCGATGCTCTACCGACTGAGCTAAATCGCCCCTACAAAAATGTGGCTAATCAATTATATTTACGATGTGAGTAGTTTGTCACGTGGTATGTCTGTCCATATCATACATACGCACAAATTAATTAACAGTCCAAATGCTGGTAAATATATTTTGAAATATGTCCGATGTTGAATGACATATTTATTAATAGGACGGGGGAAGTCCCTGTGGAGTAGCAACTACCGTGCTGGTCTGCGACATCGTAGTAAACAAGTTCGATCCCTAGTCGCGTTATTACATTTGTTGTATACTCTCTTTCTTTACTTCTATCATTCTTCTGTTCATCTTTGGTATCTTACGTTTTTCTTCTAGCGTCTGGACTTCTATTTCTCTGTTCTTGCTGGTTGGTCGTCCTTTATTCATTTCTTCTTCTAGGTCAGTCTTGTTGCCAAGACATTCATCAACCACAAAACCATATTATTTATTTAAACCTTTATTTACTTAATTAACATCTTCATCTAACTAAACACGGTTGGGTGTGCAAGTGAGCTCCAGCTAAGGCAGAGAGGCCTTATCTGCCTGACGTCCAAGCGGAAACTGAGAGCTAACCAGGTCCCACGTGACTTCACGTATTTCGCGTAATATTCCATGGAAAGTCCCGCTCGTGATATGAAAAGGGGCCATCCCTTCAGAAATACAGGGGGTTGACAATAGTCTATGCATAGATTATGTAACACATTCACTAATTGAACTAATATCTTTAGGAAATTTATGAACACATCATTCCCTAGCTATGGATTAAATTTTACAACTTTAATTCTACAAGTATGGTTTTGGCATTAAATAAGCCACAAAATTCGGTATGCCATTAAAATATTCTACATTATATAATACTCTTCAATAGCTCTATTGCCGTGGCCATAACACTAAATTACATCGAGTGGTGAGATTCCAATCTTGTAGAGTGTGGAATACTCCTTCATTACTATTATTCCAATGTCTACTATTTTCCAGATTAATATTACCTGTTAGGGTGCCATCTATCTATCATATAGATCTGTTTGCAAATCAATTAAAATTATTGTTGTGAGGTTTTAAGGGGTCAAAATAAGACAAAACGACGGGTAACACATGTAGGAAAATCTATTAACAAAAGAGTAGACATTTACAGTAAAGAAATTGGGAAATTGCGTCCGACAAATAGAGTTATGAGCTGACGCGGAATTTGCCTTCTCTCAAGCCATAATTGTCCCTGTTACTTATAGTAACCGTCGGCGCATTCCATTAGTCTATAGGGTATATCACCTATAACAATTATTTATACAAATTATCAAATTTTCTGGCGATTTGAGGTATTCGATCCATATCGCCCGAATTGGCGCCGTACCCTGTTTAACGTTGCTCTAGCGGGCCATCAATGATACATTATGAGATGGAAGCTGCATGCCATAATACATCTCACCGTGAGAAATAATTGGCCCGTGGGTGAGACTATAGATATGCCTGGGTTACAGCGTGAGCCAGATGTTAGGGTTCCATCGATGTATCACAAATATCTGTTTGCAAATTAATGAACATTATTTCTATCGATTTACTTATATACATGAGGTTAATCTGAAATTCAATATAAAACCATTTCTATTACTATATCGATACACATTGAGTTAATGAAAATTATTTCTATCCATTTATCTAAACCAAACAAAAATATTTACCTAGAAACTATTCGCTTATAAGCCATAGAAAAACACAAGATTTAGCATTAAATAACGGAAGTTAATATAGCTCAGTCGGTAGAGCGTTCGGCTAGAAACAACATGGTTCCTAGTTCGATTCCGGTCCTCGCTAACTCAGCGTATGAGTAGTACAGGGATCTGTGCGATAAAGTAAGGAGCTGATGGTAGGTGTGGCGCTACACCTCAGATGCCAAAACAATTTCCTTGGTCTAGCGCTAGTGAAAAGGGGATAGACTCCCTCGCTGATTGACTGATACCTACTTTAGGCCACCCCGACGACTTCACTTTACTTTACAAACCTTAAATATAACCAATCAAAATCACGTAACCGTTTCACCGATTTCTCTCCCGTTGTGCTTGGCTTTCATAAACATAAAAACATTCTCCCTGTTTTTGCTCGGAATTTCCAGGGATAATTCCATCAAAGAGGAATAGGAAGAAAATGATCAGATTGTTCTATTCATGTTCATTGAAAAATGCAAATCGGGCCAAATTTGATATGCCCGAGAGTCAATAGTTCTTTCTGATATTTTTTAATCCCAAGATTACAGACAAATATGTGGAGGCGCGTGGTCTAATGGTTAGAGTCGTAGGAAATGGACACGTCAACGCGAGTTCAATTCCTGGACGAAGCTGTTGGAATTTCACATGGCGCTAATACCCTTGGGAAAGGTATGAATCCAATTCTCCCTCCAGCTATAGATAAATAGCAGGGTAGACTGGACTCTTTAACCATAGCTAGGCAACCAGTCTAGGAGAAGGAAAACTCTGTATTCAAACCTGTTAAACTCCGCTTAAGAAATTGACCTTGTGTCACATCCTGCTCGTGCGGAGAGGGGTTGGTAAATATATATTACATTTCGAACACATCCGGTATTTTGTAGGGATCGGGTCTGAAAATCTCAGATTCGCTAGGGGTCCCATCGTATACAAGCACCAAAAAGGTTTTGCTAAAATTATTAGATTTATCAGAACTTAAAATCTCCATAAAACATTGTTTATATTTAAAAATTAACCGGAAAGAAAGCAAAACGTGTGTTGTTAACAACTTTTCCGATTAACAACCGGTGATGTTCCGCTGACCATCCGATACAGGCGTGAGAATAAATTTTAGTTTAGATCTGAGTCTGCATCTACCCCGCGGCGGAATCATGGGCTGGGTTCTGGAAATAAAGCTTTATCAAATAAAACAAGTCTTAATGTTAATTGAATATTAAAAACAAAAGATGACAGCCCGAATAAATCAATAAAGAAGATCAATCCCCAGCAGAATCCCTGAAGAGAAGACAGCTTAGAGAAAATGGCTGACGAGTTAGAACCAGTAGAAGCAGTTAGCAGCGAGTCAACAAGCAGAATGTTC
>CM042146.1:3745968-3760968 GCA_023376005.1 Doryteuthis pealeii | reverse complement strand
GCGTGCATGCACACTGAAGCACAAAAATAAACACGTACACGTACATATATAAAGATAATTAGATATAATTACACACATACCCATCCATAGAGAGTCAAACATGCAGTAAAGTGCACACAGAAATACATACAGAGGCATAATATATACTAATACACAGAAATGTACATACGTACATATGCACAAGGATACATACACACACACATACACACATATATATATATATATATATATATATATATATATATGTTTACATACACACACACATATATATATAAAACACATATATAAATATATATACACACACACATATACACACACACATATATATATATCCACACACACACACACACATATATATATATATCCACATACATATATATATATCCACACACACACAAATATATATATATACACACACACACATATATATATATAACACACATCACACACATGCATATATATATATATATATAATATATATAATATATATATATATATATATATATATATATATATATTTCCTTTGCTTCCATGACTTAAATATTTTCATTAATAGGACGGATTATATTTTCAATAGAAACCTTTAAAACTCGCTTTGATGTTTCAAGACCAGATTTAGATTTTGTGAAGTGATTTTTTTCATCATTTCTCTCTTCAAAAGTATAAATGTATTTGAATGAAAGGCTTCCATTTTATTATCGTATTCTATACAAGAAAATGTTTTCCTATGAAATTCACTCGAGCAGATTTTACAATAATTGTACGATTCTGATATAAAGTAAGTTTTCTAATAAGAATGCATTAAATAAGAAAACATAAACAATGTAAAAACAAGTCTCAATTTCTTACAGCTTATTTCAAATTATGTCCGGTTGCTTGTATTTGTTGGTAATAAAAGTGTCCTGTAATATTTAACTTATAATTTTTACTGAGAATCCAATACATTTGTTGGTTATAGTAAATGGTAATTTGTATGTGGTTATTAATGATTGGGAACCGCACTGAGTTCTTTCTTGGTATGTTGTTTTGAAAAATAACTGCGTCTTCTTTTTTTGGTATTATCTGCGTTACTCGGACTATTGACCCCATCTTCATTGTTATTTCGGCCGATATACCCTCCGGCCTTCTTCGGGTATTTCTTGTCGAACTCGGGAACCTTCTCGGACTCGGAACCTTCTTTTCGAACTCGGAACTTTCTTGTCGTATTCGGGAGCCATCACGGAACTTTGAACCTAACCCTTTATTTAGTCCACGGGGGTATCCTGTTCTCATTCCACTAACCATAGCTGGGGTAGGAGTTGTGTTAATAAATTATTTACCTAACTACGGTTATTTATCTAACTACTTTCACTCAGGATTAGAACTGTCTTAACCTAACTGCCTTATCCACTAGGCCATATGTCCAATTGGACAATTGAGTGTGAATTTTGGGAACTTATAAACCTAATGTCTTGATTTGGCTAGAATATCTACCTATTTTACGTATGTATGATTTTGTTTTACCTAGACTCATATTGTTTTTTTTGTTTTGTTTTTTTTTGTTAACGTGAGCTGTTTTAACATTTCATAAATAAATATATCGTTAACTTTTTTCAAAATCCAAAAAGTACATATTTTAAAGCTGTATCTACCAAGATAGAAATGAACAATGTATAGAACATTATTTTTTTTCAGAATGCAAGGTGTGTCAAAAAGTACCAAAATTCTCGATACTTTATTGACACACCTTGAATGTATTGAATAATCTTTTGAATTGTAAAGATATTTACTTTTCTACAAAGATTTAATCCCTGTTTATTTTTGTTTATTCATGTAAATTTTTAAACTAGAATTGTAAGAGTAAACAAGGTATATGTATTGTGTATTAGGGGTAGGTCATAATTGCAATACGGTCGGGACAATGATATAGGTGCTAGGGCTTGAATTGACCAGCCGATTGGTCGAGGGGGCTCTCCGACCACCCGTCTAGCTTAAGTGAGTGCCAAAGTTAAGTGTTGCATGTCACGAACTGCTCAGCCCCAGGGTCCCTCCGTAAACACCACCGATCGCCATCCATGGCCATCATATGACCCTATTGGGGGGTATTTTACCCCACTGCAAGGCTCAGTCGGTGTATTCTGCAGCGTCAGCCGAGGCAGTCCAGCGTCTGGGAACCTCAAGGTTTGTGATTAAATATCGGCCTTTGACAACTCAGCGTATGAGTAGCAGAGGGATCTCTGTGGTAAAGTGTGTGTGTGGGGGGGGGTTGATGTCAGGTGTGGCGCCCTGACTCAGACACTTAACAATCTATCTCCTTTGTCTATCGGTAGGGAAAACGGGATTGACTCCCTCGCTGTCCGGCTGATAGCAACTTTAGCCAACCCCGACGACTTTATTTACTTACTTTTACAATCTAAACACGCCAAAGTTCTAAATAAAAAAAAGTTTATTTGAATATTAAAACTTTGTACATGTCTATATAGATAAATACTGCGTATATTTTGTTTTGTCTTTTTTGTGTGGAGGGTGTGTGGCCTTTTTTTTGTCTTGGAGTCGATATATAACAAATATTGCTCGTGTTACAAATGATATATTGCTTCCTGATGGTAATATGCAAAACCCACTACCATATTCGCACAGTCGAGCTGATCAACAAACTAGCTTACAATGGTGACCAGAGATTATGTTGGTTATCTCTGTATATTCAAACATGCCGCTTGTTTTACTTATATTTCATTCAAGTCACGATTTCTGACAGATATGTAAGTGCCAGTGATGGCGATGGGCGTGAAAACATGATCGTATCGCTCCAAGGAAAAGATAGAAGTGGAGATTAAAATAACTGCATTTTCTCGTCTTAGAATCAATGCTAAGCAGATGCATTGGCTTTTTATCTTGTTTATATGTTTTACAATGACGCAAAGCCGAAAATAATTTTAGAATGGATACATAAATGAATAAGTAGTTCCATTCTTAGTTCAGCAAATCAGCGCGAAAGAACAGTGACAGTCACACTAAAACAGCGGTAACATAATCCACCCATATACGGATATATATAGAGGGGACCCCGTGGTTAAGGTGCTAGCCTAGGACATCCTAGTAAGCGGGTTCAAACTCCAGTCGCGCCTCTTTGAAAAAGTATAATCCCTTCATCATCCACAAATAGGTTAAGTAGTAACTGTATTGGTTACTTTAAATAACCCACAAAGTTTTGTATGCCCTTAAACATCTAAAAAAAAAATCTACCCAAAATATTCCAGCAATACATATCCTGTGGTTTTATCGTAGTACACATTAGGTTGTTAAATGTATGGATGTATTTATGAAAACTATATAGTCTAGAGGTTAATGGTGAAATATTTCATAGTATGTGGCCTACCTTTTGAATTTGGCCTCCAAAATCATGTCTCTCTTATATAGTATGTGGCCTACCATCAAAACCATATTATAAGGTTATAAAAATAACTGCTAACCCTAACTGTATATCACAATTTTAGAATATTTTAGAATTAAATAGATCTCTGATTCATGTAAATTATGGATAAATTATTTTTCACTTATTCTTAATTACTATATATAGCTTATGATTGAATTGCATTTCTTGAAATTGAATATATGGGAAATCAATTAGTTTCAATAAATTGCCAACTGCTTATTTCTATATATATACTCTTACTGAGGTAGGACACATTCAAACTGGGTAGGCCACATTCTATAACAGATCAAAAAGGTAGACCACATATTATAACGGCACCCACTATTGTCCTACAAGGATGGCTTTAGCTTTAAATCATCCACAAAGCTTTGTATGCCCTTAAACATAGAAAAAGTTACCCAAAATATTCCAGTAATACATATCCTGTAGTTTTATCGTAGTACGCATTAGGTTGTTAAATGTATGGATGTATTTATAAAAACTATATAGTCTTAGAGGTTAATTGTGTGTAGGGACCATGGTTGTTTGGTGAGTGTTTAGTTGAGGAGTTGAAGAAGATCCGAGTTATGGGTCCCCACAATTTATATGTATACGACTACGAAAATGAAGTTTCCATAGAAAACAAAAGAAGACAAAATTGATAAAAGAAACAAACTTTATATACATTAATTTACAATTGGTATATTCAATTGTTCTTTTAGTGATGTTGTCGACTGTATGTGTCTGTACGTAGTTGTGTGTGACAAGTGTGACATGTATTGTTTATATTTGTGCGATTGGTTGTGTCAACATTGTAACAGTTTTGTCTGTGATTGAAACTTCTGATTGAAATTTGTTGTTGTTGAGCGAGAGAGAGAGAGAGAGAGAGAGAGAGAGAGAGAGAGAGGAGAGAGAGAGAGAGAGAGAATAAAAAAAACAAAAAAATAGACGGACCTGTTGAGTCGTTTTTTATGTTTTCGGACAGCGTATTCTCCCCATTGTGTCGAGTTGCGAGAATCAGCTCCAACTCTGTCGAGTCGGGAAGAGCGTAAGCTCCCACTGTCTGTTGTTTTTCAGCTCTATGGGCCTTTTTATAATTTTTTTTGCCATTGTCTACGTGATCATTAAGCTAAAATATTCATCAAATATTAGGTGATTTGCAATGATGCAATATCGAATGATTTTGGTATATTCCGATGGCGTACATATTTTCCCATGGAATTTAAACCATTGTTTCTATTGTTGCTAAAATATTTCCAAACTAATTTTCATTCGATTCTCTTTTGTTTACCTAATTCTAAACTCATGACATACAATTGTAAAACTACTTATTTAAGAAAACTTAATTATTTTAATTTGGTCAATTCCACATGGCGTAAAAATATAGGGGCCAATCCCTATAGGTGAAATATTTCTTATTTAGACATCACAAATATTTTTTTAATTCTAATATATATACAGAAACTCTTTTTAAACTTTCGAAGCAATATACTAGGGAGAAGTAATGACCCTTATCCTCCCAAGTAATGTAATAATTAATACCACTACTGTCTTCTACTAGCATGACTGACATTACTTAATCCATGAAGTTTACCATTACACAAAGAAACCAAGAAAGATAACAGTTACCATAAGGTATGTGTGTTTGTATGTGTATGAGTGCGTGAGTGTGTCTTTGTGTGTGGTGGGTGCGTTTGTGTTTGTGCGTGTATTTAGGAAGCAGATTCTCTTGTGGACATATTTTATGGGAAATAACACAAGAATTTGATGTTTTTATTAATATTGTCTTGTAGTCGAACAAGTTGCAACTGTGGTAAAGGCAGCTTTAAAAAAAAATATCTGAAGTTTCTGGTGGTGTAGTCCGAATACTCCTGTATTCTGAAGTGTACTCTCTAGAGCACAGGACTGACAACATTCTCGTCAGAAAGTAGAGAGGGTCGAGAGTAACCCTCCTCGCATTTAAGTAACATATATTCTGGACTTTTAAATCTGTCGTCGCGCAGTAAATCAGGATAAAAATCAAAATACGAGTGTCGTCCAATGAATAAGGTGGATTTTGCTTAATGATCGATCTGGCAGTAGGAATAACTGTTTACGGTTTTCAGGAAATACAATAGTAATGGGACTTTTCATTTTCTTTGCGCCTGTAGCCAAATTATTAAGGTCTACGGGGATATGGTGATTGAAAATAAAAGGGTATTCGGATTTCTGGAGTAAGAGAAGAAGAAAAAATAAGAACAAAGGTTAAAATTTGG
Source organism: Doryteuthis pealeii (assembly GCA_023376005.1). NCBI lineage: Eukaryota > Metazoa > Mollusca > Cephalopoda > Myopsida > Loliginidae > Doryteuthis > Doryteuthis pealeii. The sequence continues at coordinate 3,755,319 of CM042146.1, read as the reverse complement.
AGGAGTAAACACTCAATCTATTTTAGCGATTTTAGTTTTGAAATATTTAACACGTTGTGCCACATTCATGGCACCCCCCCTATATATATATATATATATATATATATATATATAATATATTATATAAAAGGTAAACAAATCGAGAAAATGTAAATCCCTGAATGTACATTTCGACCTATTAGGTCTCATCAGCAAGATTATAGACATGGGAGACTGTCCCGTGTGTGAATCGAAACCTCGACTGCCAAGCTGACAGGCGGAGATTCTAACCACTACAACAGCTGACCATTCCCAGATTCTATGTTTATTTTGAACTTATTCATATTCCACTTTTTTATTGACTTGCTACACGATAGTATGAGAGTGAGTAAATAAACAATGTGTTTATTTGATATGGCTTTTAGGAGGATATATGCTTAATTGAAGTCATACTAATTTTGAAAATTAATTAGTTAACAATTAATTAATTTTTTTAGGCGGGCATATATGTTCAAATGTAAGTCTCTCTCTCTCTCTCTCTCTCTCTCTCTCTCTCTCTCTCTCTCTCTCTCTCTCTCTCCAATCATCGTCTCTGATCGGTCTTCTGCACGGCATTCAGAATCCGTGCCGTAGTGGTATTTTCACCATCTTTCCTCTCTGTGTGGAGTCAAATGATTTGAAGAAATCTACAAACAATTGTGTTGCAAAAAAACATTTTTGCTCGAAAACCTTCTACGCCGCAAAAAGCAGCTGTACGGCCACCGGCATACTATCACACTAAACCATCCGTGTAAGACGAACAAGACATGACGGAAACTGCTGGTGAAGCAAGGCGTAACTCATAAGTGACGTTATCCGGTGGACACACCAGTGTAGGTCGACCAGAAAAAGAAAAAAAAACTACAGCAACCAGCTCTGCACGGATTCTGGATGCCGTGTGGAAGACCTACAAGGGGAGTTGACCGATACGAGCGGTTGCCGAGATAAAGAGTCAAGGAAATCCGTGCTGTCAGCATGACCTGCTGCTGCTGCTGCTACTGCTGTGGGGGCCGCGTCGACCAGTTTAAAATACCAACACTGTACACTTATTGGCAATGGATTTGTCCAATTCGGTGCACAGAAACGAAGGCCTACATTGGCAAAACTCGTTCTAAGTCAGTTAGAGCTGCTAGCGTTTGATAGATTTGTGGTGCTGTGAGACGTGATCATCCCTAGTGTGGTCTAGCTGGCTATTATGTGGATATTATGTTGAAATCCGAAATCTCCCAAGGAATCAGCCAAAAACATAAGTTTGGACACTACCTAGCGCCATTTAATTAAAGATGAGAATCTCAAACAGGACTGGGTATCACCGTGAAAATTATTATATGCTAATAGATTTCATTAGCAATTCTACTTGTTACTTTTTGTTTTCTTTTCATAACCATACCATTGAAAAAGACATAGACCTGTACGGAGTATGTCAGAAAAGTTCAAGGACTGGTGTCACAAAAAATGTATTTCAAATCCAAACTACAAAATACAAGTTATCCCCTTCAAAGTACTCCCCCTAGAGTCTAATGAACTTTCCCATCCTTCTCTGCCACGCTTGCATGCACTCCTGGAAGGATTCTTCCGGGATTCTCCGTAGCTCTGTCGTCACGGCCTTTTAGATGTTGTGCACATACTCAAAACCGGTTCACTTGATGACACCCTTGAGCTTGGGGAAGAGGGAAAATCACATGGAGTCATGTCGGGCGAGTAGGGAGGTTGATCCAGCACGGGGATGTTCTTCTAGGCCAGGAACTCTCGGATACTAATGGCAAGTGTGTTTCATGGTGAAGCACTCACGAGTTGTCCGGCCACATTTTTCGCCTCTTCTCGCGCACTTCAAAGGAAGAAATCACCACAGCATCTCTTTACGAACAGAAAGCATCACTTTACAATAAAATAATTTGAAGGGGAAACTAGTAGTGTGTAGTTTAGGGGTGAAATTTATCTTTTGTGACACCAGTCCTGCAAATTTTTGACGTACCTCAGATATTTTCAAACGGCCCACCAAAAAGATTGTTGGGCAAAGAGTTAATGAAAATTACAAATATAAATTCTAAACTCAAACTAATGAGGGTCAAATGTTAAGAAGATTTAACTCGACCTTATGCGACCCATAGAGAAAATACAGAAGAAGATTTCTTGGGTCCATTAAATACATGGATAACAAATCGCCAAAAAGAGCTTTCCTCGGACCTATGGGCGATGGTGTACGAATTATCGGACGTCCAAATTCCGTTAACACTTACTCTACAAAATAATAGCATCATGATGATGTGAATCATCTCTCTCTCTCTCTCTCTCTCTCTCTCTCTCTCTCTCTCTCTCTCTCTCTCTCTCTCTCTCTCTCTCTCTAGCTCTCTGTCATGCCTTTCGTAAGTACTCTAGACGATATCCAGTGTGCGCATATAGCTGTTGGGTATAAGTAGTGCTTGCCGGACAGTATTGCTGTGCCCATGTACAGAGGTCAATAGGATAACATCGCTTTTGAGAGCGTCCTCACTTCTTCAGTACAGACTTGGATTGTTTGCAAGATGGGAGGCAAGTATCCTTGCAACTGCTGTTTTACAGTGTCTTGGTTCCAGTAGTAGTAGTAGTAGTATATATATATATATAATATGGAGGTGAGTGGTCTAATGGTTAGTTTCGTAGGAAATGGATTCGTCGAAGCAAATTCAAAACCTGTATAACGCTGTTTGCATTTCACATAACGCTAATACTCTTCGAAAAGATGTGTATCTAGCCACTCTACCTCCATATATGGATAGATAGCAGGGCGGATTGGTCTCTTTAACTTTAGCTAGTTAATTTGTCTAGGAGAAGGAAAATGCCGCTAAAGAAATTGAGCTTCTCTCACATCCTACTCATACAGAGGGGTTGATATATATATATATATATATATATATATATATATATATATATATATATATAAAGAGAGAGAGAGAGAGAGAGAGAGAGAGATACAGACAGACAGACAGACAGACAGACAGATAGATAAAACACACACACACACATATATATATAAACATGCATATACATATCTGTAAAATGTGTATCGGCATTAAATAACCCACTGAGGTTTGATATGCCGTAAACCAAACCAAACCAAACCAAACCAAACCACACACACACACACACACACACACACACACACACACATATATATATATGTATATTATATATATATATATATATATATATATATATATATACATGATCCACCCTGAATACTATTATCCATTGATAATTGGTTTATTTCAAAACTTTATCGGCATTAAATAACCCACTGAGGTTGATATGCCGTAAAACAAAACAAAACAAACTAAACCACACACACACACACTCACACATGTATGTATGTATATATATATACACACATACACATACACATGATCCACACTGAATACTCTTATCCATTGAGAATTGATTTATTTCATATATACATATATAAAAATACATACACACAGGCACATACATGTGTGCGCGTATGCGTTAGAGCGTGTTTGTGTTATCGTGTGTGGGTGTATTAATGTGTGTGTGTGTTTACTGAGGAAAATCTATAATTATTATTAAAAATTATTGTGTATTGGCCATGCAAATTTGTCATTCTCAATCATGCTTTCAACTAAGTGATATTTTGGGCAGTCAGTTGTCTTTGCATTCACAAAATGCATCCAATTAAATGTGCGCCATGTATATTGTGGTCGAAACCATAAAGAAAACATAAGTAATTGAATCAATGAAGATATATATATATATATATATATATATATATATATATATATATATATATAAAACACTTGCTAATGGAACTGAAATCAGAGAAGACAAATTGAAAGAAAAGCGAACTGAAACAAATTCTTCATACACGCAGAAATTTATAAACAGAAATAAAATAATAATAATAAACAAAAGAAAACAAAATATATATATATATATATATGCAATCAATAACTTCAAAAATATGCATTGTAATAATTTTCACGAAGCCACCGAAATGGAATAGGTAAATAAATAAACATGAAATAAATAAAAGAAATCCTCCGCTGTTTCGCTTTGTCGTCATATCCTTGTTTAATAAGATCCTGTTTGTTTGTTTGTTTTTGTTTAATTACGTTTTATTTCTTTGTTGCTCTCAAATCATATTTGCCATTATTCAATTTGCCAACATTTCTTTATTATATTTTTTAAATTTTATTTTTTATTTTTAAAATGTTTTCTTTTCTATCCCATAAAATGTTTGTTCCTTTCTGAAACGTATCCCGCAGAAAAGATGAGAGAAAACCTGACACGTGACTTTTTCCTCCTCATTCTTTGTCCCTTTATTTTTTTTTTTTAAACCTAGGTAATAACAAAACAACAGATAAAATAATTTAAAAAAAATCTATTCGAAAAAGAATAATACAAATGGAATGGGTGAGCTCAATACAGAAGAATTCAATTTCTAGAGCCGGGTGACATTATTCTTGCAATATGAAATGCTGATAGGAAGAGAAAAAAATAAAACAAAATCAGGCAATCTAGTCTTTGATATACATTGCGCTCTTCGCATTAGCTACACTGTCATCTCAAAGGTTTATTTCCTTATTTTTCCGTTCATAAATTACACAAGTTTTTTACAAAACTGTCAAGGAAATTGTCAACACCATCAACAAGCTAGCAACTTGAATTTAAAAGTAGTCCAAAATACAGTGTAAAAAAAAACTTCGCTTAACGAATATACACGCAGCTGGCGTTCAACTCGCCTCAAACACAAATGTAACGTACTGCCTCTGCAAGTGTTCTCACCGCTATGTTACGAAAATATACAAGGCAAGCAGTCTTTCAGTACGGGAAGGAACACTTTGGGGCTTGTTTACCAAAATACCCCCCCTGTTCCTCCCACAGGGAGCAGCGGCTAGGACGACTGACTCCTGTGATGGTCAGAGAATCTGTGTAGCCACTTGCTGTTATTATAGGATCGGAAGAGTCCAAAGGACGCGTGGCAACCACGACTTTCTTCGTCACGATCAATTTAAGTCCTTATAGAAACAGATTATCTTTTTCTCTTCGTCCCTCAGAAAAGCTTTGCGAATGAACGGAAGGTAAGGTCCAGCTGTTGTAAGTAAACAAAACAGTAAACATAGCAGAAAGAGAGAAAAAGACAATTCTGGAGCTCTGGGAAGTGTGGATTATTTATTCATTGCTATTAAACTCTGGCCGGCATTGATCACGAATGGTAGTACCATTTGGTGTCCTATCTATGCTTTAAATAAATAAAATGTTTTTAAAAATTAAATACCCAACAAGAATTAATCACACAAAATCGTATTCGACATAAATTAGCCAAAGGCTAGAAATGCCGAAAAAATTACCAAACAAAAACCAACATACCAAAAATTATTAAGCTTCTTGTAAAAAGCTTCTTCTGCAATAGAAATCATCATCATCATCATGTCGCGCTTTCAACGCGGATATCCATGACAATCTCTCCATCCGTCCCTATCGTTCATCATTCTCGGAAGGTCCTCTATGCAGCAACCTGCATCCGCACAGAGCTGATCAATGTACGTTTTTGCTGGTCGGCCCACACTGGCTTGTCCATGTGCTGGCTTCCACAGGAGGACGTCGCTTATGAGTTCGTCCTTGCTTCTCCAGCAGTGTCCCGCGTGTCTTGTCCGTCTTACTCTAATGGTTTGTATGATATGTGGCAGGTGGCCGTATAGCTGTTTTCTCGTAGGGTATTGTTTCCATGTCTTGTTCAGCATCACCCGCAGCATTCTTGTGCAGCTCCCATCTAGTTTATTCTCTAGTCGCTTCGTTAGGGTCCAGGTGGTGCAGCCATACAGCAGTACTGATATGACGGCCTGGAAGAACCGTCTCTTTAACTTGTCTGTGAGGTTGGATTTCCATATGATCGATAGTTTATTTATAGCGGCCCATGCTTTTCCTATACGTGCACTAACGTCATTTTCTGTGGAGGAGATGTTACTGCCTAAGTATCTAAATTGTTCTACAGAGTTTAGGAGTTTGCCGTCGATGGTTGAGATGTCGCTTTTGTTTTTGAAAGACATGAACTCGGTTTTATCAGAGTTCACGTACAGGCCGACATTTCGTGCTGCCTTTTCTAGGCTATGTAGTAGGGATTCGGCTTGTGCAGGTGTATTTGCGAGTAGTGCCAGATCATCAGCATAGTCCGCATCCGTAATAGTATGTGCTGGATATCGCTTGCTTCTTGCTTTTATCTTTATTGTTATATACAACATTTCAGTCAATGTGTCCTCCTACTTTCTTCAAATGTTTTTGTCAAACTCAGGAACCTTCCCGTCGAAATCGGGAGACTTCATGTTAAACACAAATCGTCGAATCAAACTATTTATATATAACAATTATGTTAATGACAACAGTCAGAAAAAATTAATTAGTACAAATTATCAAGCCTCAAAAATTTATACATGTAATAGAAATATTATGCCGAACAGAACTTCATAATTTCCAGCGATGTACAATTACATTTTGATGGAACTATAGAAACAATGACGACTGAAGTACAACTGGATATTTTTTTCGCTGCAGCAATGAGCAAGAAAACATTAGAAATATCTTTAGGAAAGTCAGTCGACGAGAAATGATATCTTTCAACAAGTGATAACAAATAATTTTCCCGGGAAATGTGTCAGCGCTTGTCATTTAAAATATTCGATAAAATTCTGAAGTTTAAATTTGCATTTAATCAAGTCGTCTTCTGGTAATAAAAAATACATATACTATAATACTGATAATGAAATTCAAATTAATTCAACCAGGGCAACCTTTCGTTTGTGATAATAAGAGTCCCATATTTTCAAAAATTAATTATATTTTCTTTTTTCTTTTTTCTTTTTTTCCACTGATAAATAGGCGTTAAAACTGCAGTGAATTTGTTAAATAAATTATTCATTAAATCTTATCAGTTTATTTTAAAGAAAATTACATTTATTTTTAGAAATTGTACATTTTCAGTGTGTATCCAATTCGGAACCGCATTTGATAAATCATATCAAAATTTCCGGTATGTGATAAGTTCTGTAACGATCGGAAAGATGGTGATTAGAATAAATTTGTTCTTGAAAAGAGCAGAACATGAAGAAGAAAAAATTAATCATTAGCTCGGGAGACATTTTGATAAAAAAAAAGAAGAAAAAAGGAAGATGGAGATTTTTTCCTTGTTCAAAATCCTAAGGGAGCTAACTTTCAAAGTTTTGATTAATTGAGACTATCAGGAATTTCAAAAAAAGAAAACGAAAACAAATGTTGTGCCATTATAAGTGATAATATAAGCTTTTTTTTTTCTTTTTAGTTCTCTCATTTGAATTAATAACAAATTCTACGCCATCTTTTAAATAGAAATAAAAATGTTGCGTCAATAATTTTATCAATTAGGTTTCTTTTCAGAAAAAAAAACAAAACAAAACGAAACGAATCATTCCAGAGATAAAATATATTACAGAGTAAACTTTGACACTTATATTAATTTGACAAATACCCACACAACGATATGATTAAAACTAATTCAAATTGATTTTTAAAGACCAGAAAAAAAAAGAAATTACAAAGATGGTGTTCAAAAAATAAATACTGTGTATCACTAAAATCAAACAAAAAAGCGAATATCTATTTCATTCATTGAATTAGTATTGAAAAATTGTTTAACTTATTTTAGATACAACATAAAATTGAATCTGTTTTTAAATGCGCAAGGACAGTGAATAGAATGTATACTTACTGTAGTAAAAAGAGAGCCAGTGCTTAGACTTTTAGGAAAGCTTTATTACACTTTACTCTGACTACGATCTGACTGACGTTTTAGGAATGCTACTTTTATATATCTCAGATTTCAGTCGGTAGAGCGTTCGGCTAGAAACCACAAAGGTTCTTGGTTCGATGCCGGCCCTCGCCAACTCAGCGTATATGTAGCACAGGGATCTGTGCGGTAAAGTGAGGAGCTGATGGTAGGTGTGGCACTCCACCTCAGATGCTAAAATAATCTCCTTGGTCTAGCGCAAGTGAAAAGGGGATAGACTCCCTCGCTGTCTGGCTGATACCGATATTAGGCGGCCCCAACGACTTTACTTTTTATTAGTACACTTACTATTAATTGAAATGAGCTCACTTCAAATAGGAAGGAATTTGATTAATCTCTAATAATACATTCTGTGTCACTGTGGCACATTTTAAACATTATTCCTAGAGGTTGCATCCCAACATATCATACCATTTTAGAATCAGGCCTACTCTGGACCCGTAATCCTGAAATTTTCGATTCCCAAATTTTAATTAATGTGATTGTTTTTGGCGATAATTTACTTGATTTGTTTGCACTTAATTTTTGTACGATAACTATTATTATAATTTGGAAATAAGTTAATTGCCGCCCAATAGATCGGTTTTTAAATTAGTGCTACATATTTCGTCAGACATTATTTATTGGAAAAAACGACGATTCCAATTTTTATTTTTTGATACTATATAGCACCTTTCACGTTGAAAATGAGGAAGTGTGAATTTTATGTAAGTAAATTAAACGAATATATTTTTATCTCTTTAACAAAATAGATTAGGAAATGAATGTAAATGTTTGTTTTCAGAAAAATTAGATTATGTTTCAAAACACTTAGGAGTGACATTTTTTCATAATATTTCAAATGAAAAATCCGAAAAAATCAAATATTGTAATATGTGAATTTTCTAAATTATTTTCTTCTTACCCTCACTTTTACTCATTATCTTCCCCTTTCTCATTCATTTCGTTGTGTTCCTAAAATATTTTTAGTCCGGTCATTGATCATCTACTGTTGCTAGTTATGCAATAAGAACGTAATGACTCAAGCAATATTAATGAGGAGTGTCGTTGAATCTTTGAAAAAAAATCATTTTCATGCTCACAGCACGGATTCTTTAGCCATATATCTCTACTGGACATCGGTTCCAGGAAGTTCTTATCATGGTATCCAGTATCCGTCCATATAGATATAGATATTTTCGTCAGTCACTCTCCAGGTTATCATAGGTTATATAATTCATATCAGCTTATGAATCATGTACATACCTGTAGTTAGAATATTTTAATAGGGTTCCGTTAGATTTAGAATGACGGGGTCGAGTGGAAATTTACCCGACAGTTAATGACGGGTGGTAACCTTTTTACTTGAGCCCTTGAAAACTCGACATTACATGATAATTAGTTTCAGATGCGACCAGACTTTCGAGGGTGTGGACGTGTTTGTCTGCTCTAGGTGTCCATCTCCCTCACGGTGGAATCAATATGGGTTTGGTTATGAAATAAAACCTTAATCGAAAAAACAACCAAATCTTGTTTGTTGA
>CM042146.1:3738468-3740968 GCA_023376005.1 Doryteuthis pealeii | reverse complement strand
AGACAAACATAGAGTTTTTTTTTTTTAAACAAGATAAAACAACAGTTGCGTTCGACGAAAAGAAAATCTGAATAAAAGGCTAAACATTAAATTCCTGTCTTTCATGTTTAATTGAATTTGTTTAATATGTTACACACACACACACACACACACACACACACACACACATATATATATACATAAGTCAAACATTGAGTGGAAAAACTTTTTTAAGGGTGCTGTTATTGTCAGAGTTACATGGCAAGATTATATAGGCAAAAATAACGTATCTACCCTCATCAGATGTAAAACTTGTTTCCTGAAATAGACAAAAGGCTAAAAATCTAAATATTCTTTTATTGTTTTACTGATATATATATATATATATATATATATATATATATATATATATATATATATATATATATATATATATATAAATTGTTATTATTGTTGGAGAATTGATTATAGAAGGCTCAATTACTTATGTAAGAGCTTTATTTATTTATTTATTTATAATTAATAATAAAATTTAAAAGTCGGTCCTACCATTGGTTTCTGAATAACACTTTTTCGGTGTTATTCAAAAAATAAGTCAAAAATAAGTCAAAAAATAAGTCAAAAAATAAGTCAAAAACTAAGTAAAAAAAGTCAACGCCTCTGACGACGAATAACACCGAAAAAGTGTTATTCAGAAACCAATGGTAGGACCGACTTTTAAATTGTATTATTAATTATAAATAAATAAATATATATAAATATATATATATATATATATATATATATGTAGTGTTTTCACGATGAATTTGACATACTAATATTTGGTTATTTTTCTTCGTAGGTCGGAGGTGTTGACGCACACTTCATTTAAATGCTTGGACCCTTCTTCATTCATATACATGATGACAGATAGAATGGATGACTGAAACCCACCTGAATCCTGGAAGAGAATAACTTGTATCATGAGAATCTACGCCGGCCATCAAAATAAGGAGATTATGATTGCTGCCCAATGCTCCCTGAACACTGTAAAGACAATCAGACATGAACTGGAGCATTGTAATGGAGACTACGAAGCTGTGGCTAGAAGAAAGCAACATAACAGACGATCTGATTGCGTTCGTACAGCAGAATTTCTTAAAAAATTCTGCAGAAAAATGTGTTGGAGTACCCTGGCATTATAATTCGGGCGTTGTCACGTGAATTGAATGCCCTGGATAACAAGGGTAGCTAATGGTAGGCCATATGTATGGCAGCAGGATTCGGCCCCCTACCACACCTCTGGGAAAAGTCAAAAATAGTTGTCGACGAATTTTCTCGACTACACCAGTCCCAATATTTGGCTTCCGAACTCCCCAGATCTTAACCCCATGGATTATTATGTATGTGTTGCTGTTGAGAACTACACCAATCATCGTGCCAGTACTACAAAATCCCAGTTAATCAACAGAATTAAGGTAGTTTTCAGACCCTTCACTAGGAAAGCTGTAACATCAGTTTTTTGGTTCCGGAGCAGGGTTGAGGCTGCGATCGAAGCTAATAGTGGTTATTTTGAATGAAACTTGTTGACAATAGTGTAATATCCGTGACTGATCAATGTCTTTACAATCCATTAAATTTTGTAGTTACCAAGCACTTTTTCTTTTTCCTTATGAAACCGTCACATTCATCCCAAACACCCTGTATATGTATCCGTTTGTTAGAATCTCTTCCAGTGATCCTCCTCAGGGAAACCAGAGTAGTTAACCTCTGCAAATGATTTAGTGAGGCTAAATAAAAATTATATATATCTATATATATATATATATATATATGTGTGTGTGTGTGTGTGTGTGTGTGTGTGTGTGTGTGTGTGTGTGTGTGTGTGTGTTTGGGCAGCATCTTTTCATTTATAACATGTAGAATTAAACACTTCGAAGTGCCATCACCCCTGATGATAGCACTTCGAAGTACCGAAAGTACTCGGGATATGAACTGCGGTGGACTAATCCACGAATTCCATCCAAATATAAAATAGTTGGCCAAAAAGCTTGAAAAAGATCACCAATGAAATCGTTTAACAGGAGACCTGCCTTTTGTTTATTCTACCCCCACTATATATATATATATATATATATATATATATATATATATATATATATATAATAAAAGGGTTTTTAGTGTGTGTGTGTGTGTGTGTTGATATTGATGTTTGTATCTTTCAACATGCTTTTAGATAAATTGAGTTTAATTAAAGAGAGTGGAATTTTAAAGATTTCATAATTTATTTTCTTTTTTAGAATTATTAATTTATACCTTCTTTTTCAAATAATAATTTAATCGTAATAATCCTATGTAATCAATGAACGCTTTAAACTCGATGAACCCTCCGTAAATCTAATTTTTTAAAATTAGATGTTGTTCTTTTGTAAAAAAATATTTGCTATTTTGTTTTGTTTGAAAACTGGGGATTAGATTCGTCTTGTTGCCACATAGCTTACCGTTGATTGGTAATTATGTTAAGAGATACCCACTCGATGAG
>CM042146.1:3698468-3728468 GCA_023376005.1 Doryteuthis pealeii | reverse complement strand
AACCTCCAAACCAATATATACACAATGCTTCAAGCAAATTATAAAACTCTCTTATATATATATATATATATATATATATATATATATATATATATATATATTAGTTTCTAATCTTCAATAAATATAAAACTAGATTCTTTCTGGCTTTTTCTGTTGTTGTTATCATCCTTTGTTCTTTGTTTTTTTTTATTGTTTAGTCTTTTTTTTTTGTATTTTTATTTTGTTTTTTATTTATTTGTGGTGGTCTAGAAGCAAATAGATTTGTAAAAGGGAAGATAAAGATGAATGGATATATAAAGAGTTTTTATAGTCCTCTTGATACGAATTTCCAAGACGGATTTAGTTTATTTTCTAAATTAGAAGGAAAAAACACTTCAGTGTTGGATATTCAACCAACGCTGACCACAAAACTATGGCGCCATTAAATAGGATTTACATTCATCCATGCATATTTTTTATACCGTCTTATATACCGCATGGTACAATTTCATTTGAAGGTATGATGATGAATGAAATTCTTTCACGTGTACAGTATTTCGATTAAAACGCCCGCCCTATTTTCACGCTTTTATTAGTGTCATCAGATAAACAAAGATGGTGGCGAAAAAAAAATCAATTTACTCAGTGAAAAGATAATTAAATTTGTCGTGCAGAAAAAAAAGGACGTAATGTTTCCAATTCATACATCATTCTATTCTTTGAATAATTTTTGTTAAGTTTTTTTTTTTTTTTTTTTTACACATTGAAAAAGATTAGTAGGTCTGATAGGAGGCGTTAATCTATCAGTTTGCCTAGGTGTAAATATCAATCGAATGGTATATACCGGATTATCTCATTTAAGAATCGTATCTGAAATCATAATTTTAATCTGTTGTGAAGGTCGAATTACATTTCAAGAATAGTCCGTAAATGCATATCAGCATTTCTTAACATCATCATCGTCGTCGTCGTCGTCGTCATCATAATCATCTTCATCCTCATCATCATAAATTCGTGCCGACATTATGGATTGACTCGAATCTTTCTGGTCAACCGTCCATATCGAGCATCTTTCTTGGTAATTGACATGTTATGCACACACACACACACAAAACGCTCAAACGCACACTCTCTACCTCTCTCCCTCTCCCACTCTCTCTTTCTCACACACACACACACAGCCACACACACACACACACACACACACATAATATATATATATATATATATATATATATATATATACAGACAGACAGACAGACAGACAGAGACAGAGGGTGTGAGAGAGACTGATTAAAAAGACATCGTGTACTTTTCCAACGGTTTTTTTTCAAAGAAAACAACTGGTTGCTGTAACCCGAAAAATAAAAAATAAAATAAGAAGGATACTGGCATTTATGGATTCTAAGGAAATCATTCTCTCCTCTATTTAATTATGTCTGTTAACAAAACTATAAGGCTGCAGTTTATTTAGTTAAATTATTTAAATACACACACACACACAACACTATATATATATATATATATATATATATATATATATATATATATATATATATATATATATAATTGTCGGCCTTCGCCATTTCAAACACATCGTTTGACCACTTCATATATATATATATATATATATATATATATATATATATATATATATATAAAGGATATACAGACTTAATTCTGAAAAATTATCCTGAAGAGACTTATCGGTGAAACTTGAATACTTACGTTCTGCCCCTGATTCGGTTGCGTAATCCAGCTCTACAATTAAGATTAAGTATAATAATTATTATTTTGACTGTCTTTGTTGCTTTTTTTGTGACACGTTAGTTTTTTTTCTTTTTTGTTCTATATAGTTCTGTTCACTTTTTATGTTATTATTTATTTTGCGTTATTGATGAATTTTGCGAAAGCAAATTTATATCGGAGGATATAAAATCAAACGAATACTGGAAATGATGAGAGACAACAGCGTCGTCCACAGAGATTATAACTACGGACATTGATAATGCTTTACACGATATGAAGAAAAATATTTAGAATTATGTACAATAAACGGAAGTAATTATTCACCTAATTTAAAAATGAAAGATATATACGTAAATGATCCTACTAATTACTATGCAACATAACTGCACAGTTAAAAAAGTATTTGACACTTCACACACACACACACACACACTCTCTCTCTCTCTCTCTCTCTCTCTCTCTCTCTCTCTCTCTCTCTCTCTCTCTCCTATATATATGTACATATAATATATATATATATATATATGGGTGTGTGTCAAATTACTTTATATATACTAGCAAATGTATGCACCCTCCGGGTGCAAGTATTTAAGTTTTAATGTAATGAAATATCGTATTAAATTAGAAAGTCCAATAAGAAGGCAGATAAAAAGATATGTAACAGAGTGGGGTTATAATAGAAAAATAGAAATGAAACTTACTCTTCCATCACTCCTGTCTTTCATTGCTGAATTTTACTTATTTAACTATTTAGTTAAATTAGGAAATAAAGAATAAAATGACAGTTATTTTTCATGTTAATGGATTTCATTTAAGATTCATTGAAGAGATTTTTGCTTATATTCATTAAAATAAAACCAAACAATTAGAAATCAATAATACTAAGCACATATTTAATAAAATCACATTTTTAATATCAATATGCAAATTAGCCTTCCCATTCACACTGTAAACCGCTATTTTGTTGTATATATAAATACAATTGCATGTTATTTGTATGTAGATATGGACAACACTAATAAAAAGGTGAAGCAATTTTATTAATAATTGAGGTTTAAATATAAATAAAATCATGGAGAATGTGATGTAAATAACGAAGGGAATTGTGACGTGAGTAGTAATATAGTTTCGGTTACAGACAAAAAACACACAATCTCCATTATAATAAGATATATATATATATATATATATATATATATATATATATATATATATATAGCTGCTGAAAAATAGGTATAGCTGCACTGATGAGGGGTAAACCCCAAAACGCGCGTCTGTAGATTGCTTTATATACGCTCCCAATTTTCAGGTTGAGCACTCTGTTTAGAAGGGACTAATTGCAAAAAATTCACCGCTTCGGCGCAAAGCTAGTCTCACTTGTTTATATAAGTTAGAGACCTCTGGTGAGTTTATTTCCGGTTTAGGAAATATAGCGATTATTCTGCCTTCTATTCTTGGCAGCTGCTTGTGGACCCATCGGTAAGAGACTTGACGAGCGAAAGTTCGTTCGGGTCTCGAACACGTCCAGAGGTAGCTGCTGAAAAATAAGTATAGCTGTACTGATGAGGGGTAAACCCGAAACGCGCGTCTGTAGATTGCATTATATATATATATATATATATATATATATATATATATATATATATATACTCCTAGTAATTATATGCAACACTACTGCACTGTTAAAAAGTATTTTGGCCCCTATAAATATATATTATATATTTGCAATTACTGAATGTCAAAGTTCACTTATCGGGGAAACTGTTCAAAACTGAAATACTATACATGAAATTACTAATCTAGCATATATATATATATATATATATATATATATATATATATGTGTGTGTGTGTGTGTGTGTGTGTGTGTGTGTGTGTGTGTGTGTTTGTGTGTGTGTGTGTGTGTGTGTATTGGGTGCCATGGGTAAATTTTAAATTTCGTGCTTACGCTTTGGGGATTTTTTTTTCAGATTTTCAGCAAACTAGTGTCAGTGAGGCATTTTCGGTGAGAAAATCATTACCATGGTGCACATCACTCCTCCAGAAATTTAGAAATGACAGTCTTCTCTGCATAGCATTCAACTCCGAAGCTGCAATGCGATGATTTCAGAGTGTTTGTGTGTTGGAATAATCCAATGCTGATCTGGATGGTACAGCAGCTCGGACCGAAAAAAAATAATTCCTGAATGTCCTGGTGTGAAAAGGCCGCAATTGAAAACAGGTCCATAGGTATGGACATGGGAATGCCTGAGATTCTTATCAGGCATATAATGCATGAAGACATTCGCTGTTTCTAATGGAAAACAAAAAAAGGACTAATTTTTCCGAATCGTATATTTGTGCGTGAGGGGGTCTCCACCTGAAAATCTCAACTTGTGTTGATTTCTTCCCTTGGCTGAAACCCCTACACACGAGCAAGAAGCGACACAAGATTAATTTTTAAGCATACTTTAGGAAGAATACAGGATGATATATTTCCCAATGACATTGTTAGTATGTAGTTACTGATACATAGTGTGGTAATAACAAAATACGATCAGGGTGATTTGGTTTGTTTTACGGCATATCAACCTCGCTGAGTCATTTAATGATGACAAAGTTTTGAAATAAACTAATTCTTAATGGATATTCAATTTTTTTTATAAACACATTTTTCTATTTAACCCATAGATGGAACCCTATCAGGAACAACCACTCTGGGTTAGTGGATCTGAGAGCAATGAGGGTGAAGGGATGCTCCACATTCTCCAGTTCTCCAGAACATGAACCTCACCATCCGATAGAGTTTAACGTCATGCTAGGACATGAAGACCCTCAGTCACCGCCTTCTAGCAAATATATATATAAAAAAGAGTTGGGTCTTGCCATAAAGGCACAAAAGGTTGAAGAATAAAGAAGCCTGTTATGAAATAAATAAATACAATGTTATGTGATTTCGACACATAAAGTACTATAGTGCCATTGAATTGAAGGAAAAGTAGAAGTGGTGAGCAGAAAATTTTTTGATCAGTTTCAAGTATCTCCTCAAATCATACAGGATTGTGATTTTCATGGCATTAGAAAGATTTCTGACAGGATCAGATAGTGACTCACAGAACCGTTGATTTCTTCTGTGCCCACACCATGTACTGATGGTTAAAAAAGCAAACACTGTCCACATCATGGGGTTTGGTCATGTCACTAGCGATGGTGATATTATGTCTGCATTCGTATTCCCACCTGGTCTCAGACACAACCTATTGATTCATGATATGAATAGGAAGCGCGTGGTGTAATGGTTAAAGTCATGAGAAATGGACTCGTCACCCCGAGTTCAAATCCTGGATGTGGTAATTGTATTTCGCTTAGCGCTAATACCCTAGGGAAAGGTATGAATCATACTCTCCCTCCAGCTATAGATAAATAGTAGGGCAGACTGGGCTCTTTAATCTTTGTTAGACAACCGGTCTAGAATCAATACTCTGAATTCAAACCTGTTGAAATCCGCTTAAAGAAATGTCCTTGTGTCACATCCTGCTCGCGCGGAGGGGTTGGTAAATATATATATTGATTCATGATGTGCGATCAATCAAGAAACCAAGAAACCTCCGCAAAGCCCCATCATTTACCAATTCATGGGGACCGTCGGCAAGTCTTGCAAAAGATGCAGAACCGTGGTAGAGGCCAATGATGACGTCTTTGAATTTAATCTAAAGGATATCAAGATACTTTAATGTTATTTTTTTCATAGATATATCTGATAAAGTGCACTATCAGTATTATTGTCATGCGTGCGTCATTCAGACAACAATTTACTCATCGTAGACACACACACACACATATATATAATTATATATATATATATATATATATGTGTGTGTGTGTGTGTGTGTGTGTGTGTGTGTGTGTGTGTGTGTGCGTGTGTGTACATACATAAGTAGAGTCTTCAGAAGAATATGCTGAACTAAGTAAATAACACTGTTATGATATTAGATGAAAATGAATCAGTTTTATCAATTTGTCTCACAAACAAGCGTATTTAGCTCCAAGCATAACATTCAAAAGAAAATATAACAAATTCTAAAAAGCTTATATCAGTGAATTATAATAATTTCTATTTGAATTATTGAATTATCTAGGCTGATATTATCATTCAACAACTATGATTAATGAATTCAACTGAAACAAAATATGAAAAAATGACTGCGGGCAAAAAATATCGATATAAAATATTCTATTAGGCCACTATTTCTTACACTAAATTAGTGCCATCTGAACGTTTTACATACTTAGCATTATAATTTTACGCATATGTATTCCATGTTGCTCCGGGAGGTCACATATAATTCTATTTTGAGAATATATTATTATAAATTCTTGGATGGTTGGTTGACTGGTTTAGTGGCATGTTAATCGTTGTGGCTCATTTAATGGTAAGACATGTTTTTATATATATGTACAGACACGCACACACACACAGAGGCACACACGCACATGCACACGCACGCACGCACACACACACACACACACACACATATATTGTTGGTTGGTTGTTTGGTTTAATGGTATGTAAAACCTTGTGGTTTATTTAATGGTAAGGATTCTGTTTATATATATCTTATTATAATGGAGATTGTGGGTTTGTCTGTCTGTAACCGAAACTATATTACTATACAAATCACAATTCCCTTAGTTATTTGCATCACATTCTCCATTTTATTTTTATCTAAACCTCAATTATTAATAAAATTGTTTTACATTATTAATACTGTTAACTATGTCTACATACTGACAACATGCAATTATATTTATATATACAATAAAATAGCGGTTTACAGTGTGAACGGGAAGGCTAATTTGCATATTAATATTTAAAAATCGAATTTAATAAATATGTGCTTAGTATTATTGATTTCTAACTGTTTGGTTTTATTTTAATGAATATAAGCAAAAATCTCTTCAATGAATCTTAAATGAAATCCATTAACAAGATAAAATAACTGTCATTTTATTCTTTACTTCCTCTTTTAACTAAATACTTAAATTAGAAAAAATAACAATAAAAGACGAGAGTGATGGAAGAGTAAGTTTCAGTTGTTCCATTTTTTATTATACTCCCTCTGTTTCAAATCTTTTATTATACTGTATTCTTATTTAGGTTAATTTAATACAATATTTTATTACATTAAAACTTAAATACCTGCACCCGGAGGGTGCATATATTTGCTAGTATATATATATATATATATATATATATATATATATATATATATATATGATTTGTTTGTAGACATAGATGTCATTTATTCCATGTATATTAATGAATATTGTTAGTTGACCCTCTGCCACCGCCTTCTAGTACCCATATGATAAAAAGTGTCGTGTGTTAGCCATAAGAACATTTTGAACAATACGTTCGGAACAATCATGTATGTGCTAGGGCTTGACATGACCAGCTGATGATCGGATGGGAAGTAAAGTGTTACATGTCAACATAGACCGCTCAGCCACCACAATCCTATCCTCAGGAATAGCCGGTAATCACCCACGGTCACCAAGCAGCCCCATCGGTGTAGGGTCTTACAGCTCTGCATTTTGTTACGATTTATGAGAATCATAAATTGTGAACAGAACCAGTAGGTAGGAATTAAATTCAGCTCTGTCAGATTTAGAATCAAGGGGTCATGGAAAAATACCAAGACTATTGGTAACGTTTTTATCCCCTGAAACACGCCATGACAGACATGTGATATAGTTTTAGTCAGAGTTAGATTATATTTGACCCAATATTCAGGGAACGTGGACGTGTTTGTTACTCTCTGCTGGGTCATCTCAAACCGCGGTGAAATCATGGACCTATAAATAAAAGCTTGATTGAGTAACAAAAAGTCTTGTTAGTTTATGTAATTAAAAACAAGCAAAGCCCAGAAGAAGAAGAAATAAACCCTTAGAAGAACTCACCTAGATAAGACAACAAACTGTCGGCCATAGCAGATAGAAGATGAATCATCAAGAACCAGTAAGTAACAAGTAACCAGGATAATGATGTAATCAAGTAAGACCCTCCTCATCATTAAAATATATCACTAATAAGCCTTTCTATCTCTGTATCTTTGTCTCTTTGTCTCTTTGTCTCTGTTACTCTGTCTCTGTCTCTGTCTGTCTGTGTGTGTGTGTGTGTGTGTGTGTGTCTCTCTCTCTCTCTCTCTCTCTCTCTCTCTCTCTCTCTCTCTCTCTCACACACACACACACCACACACACACACACACACACACACATTTATATACCCCCTGTTGGGTATATAACAATTTGACCACGAATGTCTGTGCACAAGTTTGACGTATTAATTTCAACGATTAGATTACAAATCTGTAGAATTCAATTAATTGTAGAATGGTAAAATTAATAAATTCACTTATACTGTGATATAAAGTTAAATGGCTCAATGAAATACAATAATTGCAACAATTGAGTTCCTCAGAATTCGCACGTTATGGTTGAACAGTACGTAAACATACCAGGAGCTGCAGGGTAGTGAGCATTATCAATGGCTAGTATTGTTGGGCCATTCTTTTTTAAAATACAGTCACTGATCAATATCTATCTATCTATTATCTATCTATCTATCTATCTATCTATATATATATATATATATATATATATATATATATATATATATTGATTTTTTAAGAGTATTAGTCTCATAAATTTTACGGCTAATAAACCGGATTATATAAACACCCACTAAATGAAATTGTTTTTTGTATTTGTCTATTATGCCTCTTTAGGCATCACCAATTTTACTGTCTTCTCGCATCAACCTTTATGAAAATAAGAGAATCTTTTTCACAGAAATATACTTTATTGATGAATTTCTAAATACGGATCAAATTATGTTAAGTAATTTATCCGATAGTTCCCATAACGGCTCTCTTAAATTATTTTTCTTAGCGTTATTACAGAAATCATCGAATTTGATTTACTTTATTTGCAATATTATTGTTTTGATCTGGTAAAGCAATTTTATCTTATTATTTATTATCATAAATTTTCGGGATCGTTAGATCCCCTTCCTCAGATGAATGTTGTTCCTGTTGAATGGATCCTATTAGCAAAAAATTCAATTGATTAAAATCTGCCTTGACAATAAAATTCAAATTTGAGTAGATGTATCAAAAATATTTCAATTAGATTACCCTTATTCTTCCTTTTAGTAAATTAAGTAAAGTAAATTCGGCGGGGCGGCCTAAAGTCGGTATCAGCCAGTCAGCGAGGGAGTATATCCCCTTTTCAATAGCGCTAGACCAAGGAGATTGTTTTAGCATCTGAGGTGGAGCGCGACACCTACCATCAGCTCCTTACTTTACCGCTCAGATCTCTGTGCTACTCAAACGCTGAGTTGGCGAGGAGCGGTATCGAACTAGGAACCTTGGGTTTCTAGCCGAACGCTCTACCGACTGAGCTAACCATTGCCTATTTTATAAATTTGGTTTTAAAATCGAAATCCAAACAAACCTAAAAATCACCAACTTCCTGGACATCTATTTAAACCTTAACCATGGGTTTATATCCCCTTAAAAAACATCTTCTTATATTAACACAGGTTCTAACCACCCTAAACAAGTACTTAAGGACATACCTATCGGCATCTCATTAGGTTATCAAATAATTCCTCAAATAACACCATCTTAAGCACATATTCTCCCAATATATATATATATATATATATATATATATATATATATATATATATATATATATCCGGTTCCACCTTTTTGCGCAAAATTATGAAGATATTAAAAAATATATATACATAGATATAGCATAAAAATTCTACGTAAAATGTTCTGCATTGGTAAACAAAATAAATATATAAAACCTTGTATGAAAAAAAAAAAAACATGAAAATATATGCAATTTCAAAAAATCTAGACATTAAATAACCCTAGACGTGTTGGCATGCTGTTTAAATTAATCTTGAACTCATAAATAACTAACAATGCTCTGCTAGCCTAGCTCCGTACCATTTTAACAGATTCTTAACATTTTTTATGAAATTATTTTCTTCTCTATTCTTTTGTTGTCCGGCAAAATTATATATATTTTTAATCGAATGAAATATCTACAAAGATATCTCTGAAAAATTATACGAGGGTGAGTCAAAACGTAATGCTATTTTTTTAGGACAGGTATAATTAACAACACAAGGATATGTATCATACAGCAAAATGAAGCTGGTCCTCAGTGGATCACACCCCTGCTCTGCCACTTAGTCGCCGTTTGTCCCAACAGCAATGATCTACCATTGAAGGAAAGCATGCACCCTGCCCCGTAAAATTATGTTGACTGTTCTTCGAGCCACTTTTTCACAACAGATTGCTAATATATATATATATATATATATATATATATATATATATATATATAAATAGATAGATAGATAGATAGAGAGACAGAGACAGAGACAGAAACAGACAGAGACAGAGAGACAGAGAGACAGAGACAGAGAGTGAGAGACAGAGAGAGTGACAGAGACAGAGTAGACAGAGACAGACAGACAGACAGACATACCGACAGACAGGCAGACAGACAGAGACTGAGATAGAGACAGACAGACAGAAAGAAAGAGAGACATAAATGGTTGGACAGAGAGACACACATATTTGCATACATACATACATACATACATATATATATATATATATATATATATATATATATATATATAGAGAGAGAGAGAGAGAGAGAGAGAGAGAGAGAGAGAGAGATAGATATATGTGTGTGTGAGTGTGTGTGTGTGTCTCTCTCTATGGGTGTATATGCGTCTGTAATTCTATAATAATTTGTGTTATTGTATGCGTACTTTCGTGTATATGCGTGTTCATGTCCATCATGTTTTATTATGTGGAAAATGTATACGCTCAGAAATAAAATTTGTATAAGGAATCAGACTTTATCTTTCATCAGTCTACATTTTAATGCCATGCGCCAGTATGCATGGCTCTGTAGGTTAGCATGTGCTATCCTACCCTTACATATATATATATATATATATATATATATATATATATATATATATATATATATATATATATGATTACCTATGCGTGTATGTATGTATGTGTTTGAAATCATGTGTTTCTTGCAATTTCTGACTTGTGTTCCTATTTCATTTAAATATCCGTCGAAGAATAATTGGCAATTATAACATAATCGGATAGGGAACGTGGACTTAAGTAGTTTGCATCGAACGATTCTTATCAAGGGTAGCCATTGAATCCTCTTGGATACAGCAATCATATTTTGCCTCCATTCATAATAAGCCCACCCTAATTTTACATAGACTAATCTGAAACAGACTTTAACTTGAAAATCGACCAAACCATTCGAGTTGACTACCCCTGTAATCGTTGGAAAATTAGGCCTCGATCCTGTAGGCTTAATTATCTATCGACAGCATATTTAAAAAAATCAGACCTCCGGACATAGCATGTCACATTTCAAGACTAGTTCCATTAGGAATCTTCTTTCTCTTCAAGTTTTTGCTTTCATTAAGAAAAGTTGAAAGCAGGTATTGAGATAAACTTAGTTTTATTACGGCCTCTTAGTGGTTTACTTTATTGTCAACCTAAGGGATGATATATATTATTATTAATTCCTTGTGCGTTTTTCACACCATTGTACCGGGTGTTCGGGATAAATTTGACAGTTTCATAAGGAAAAAGAAAATGTGATTGGTAACTACAAAATTTAATGGTTGTAAATAAATAAACAGGCACAGAAATTACACTACTGTCAACAAGCTACACTCAAATTAACCTCCATTAGCGTCAATCCTGCTCCGGAATCTGGAGCAAGCTGATGTTACTGTTTTCCTAGGGAGGGTCTCAAAAACTAACTTAATTATGTCAATAAGCTGGGCTTTTGTGGTCATGGCACGGCGATTGGTGTCTTTCTCAATAACCTCCATGAAATCACGCACTTTGAAAAGTTAAGTTTTCGCACAATTACCGAACCAATTTGATTAATTATGAAAACTTGGAAAGGGGAAGACCATCGCTGATAGAATAACTCTCGATGGATAATAAAAGATCAGATTTCGTTTGCGCAACTTAGAGTGAATCCAGTGAACAGAGACGCATTAATCACACAGAATTGTCGACTCTTGCCAAATCTCCTAGATTAAACTTGGCACTTTTCGTCTGTCTATTTACTTTTCCTTCACTCGTTTTCTGTCTTCCATAATTTCTGTTGTTGTTTTTTGCCCAGGGGTCGGATGAAAGTGCTTTTATCAAAATCCATATGAGTTTTCTATTCTATATCTTAATCGTCTATCTTTCTTGCACCAACGTTTGATTCGTGGCTAGATATTTAGTGTTATCTTTTTCATCATCTATTCTTCATTTCTTGGTGGTACAAGTATAACGAAGAATTTTGGAAAGATATAATCGAAGAAAAGCTGATCCAATTCGATCTTAATTCAATCACTTTGATGAATCCATCGTTTGTCATTTCTGAACAAATTTGGCACTTTACTTGGGAATATGTCGATGATTCATCAAATTCAATTTTTGAAAGGATACGGAAACCGACAAAGGTATGAAACTAAGATCCGAAAACAGACAGTCCTGACAACGTAGCTTAGAATACGCGGTCTTTAAACTCTTCAGAGTTGTAATACCCACCTCCAAAAAAAGGATATCGCGGATATGATGTTAAACTATATTTAAACTTATTGTTGAAGTCCTGAAGAGCTGGGGAGTGTATAATGCAACTTCATTGTCCTTATTCCCAAGTCCACTCTGAATCGTCAAGTTTCCAGTGGGTAAATTAGATGAACTTTAAAATCATTCGTATTCGATGGAAATACTTGATGTCAGATAACTGCCCCTTATTTCCATCAACAATATCTAATGATACATAGGGCGGACTTAAATTTGAGTTAACAAAATCATGATTGTTCCTAACAGATATTTGTAAGGTTTCGTACTAATTCTTAAGCTCTATTTATCAGTATCTCAACATTTCCTTGTTTTGAATTTTTATTGCAAAGGTCTGAAATGTCTTAATATAAGAGACATATTAAAACAATACACAAATCTGTCAAAAATAGATTAACTGTGCTGTCATGTAGCATAATTGAATCTGTATATGCTATTCTAACTTATATAGGAAGCTGCCTAAATTGTTGCTCCAATATTTCATTTATTTAAAAAGAAAAAATGAACTCCTATGATGTTTTGCACTTTATAGATCTGTACCTTGGGTGTTTTGATATAACTTTTATATACTTATACAAAGACAACATAAATAGATATATTTTCTGTTGTTTTTTTTTTAAATTTTAACAATGATTAGAACAATTAATGAATACTATGCAAATTTGGTTTATTTGCCATGAACAGGTTTAAAAATGTATTCTTTCAGATATTGATTTTATCAAATC
The DNA here is from genome assembly GCA_023376005.1 of Doryteuthis pealeii. NCBI lineage: Eukaryota > Metazoa > Mollusca > Cephalopoda > Myopsida > Loliginidae > Doryteuthis > Doryteuthis pealeii. Next base: position 3,715,315 of record CM042146.1, on the reverse strand, counting down.
TGTTATATTAACACAAATCTCACTGAGAATTTATCTTTAATTTCCAGTCTATGCTGCTCTTTGTCATAAATTGATGGCTGGGGGTGGGGGGCTGGTGAAACTTTAGACTAAAGAAAATATTCTTCAAAATTAATGGTTGACATTGTTTCATTAAAAATTAAATTTAAATTCTACTACTCGTAGTTTAAAAACAAATTGAAGGATAACAATATCTACTAATAAAAAGAAGTACACAAATGATTAAAGTCTTACGTTTTTTTCGGTCATTTTAGTGGATTTACATTTCAATATACATCAGACGGTTTGACATGCCGTTAAATCAATCAATAATTCAATCATATAATTGTTTGCTAAGAATGATAATTATTCTCATAGATTGGTTTCCGTAATAAGACTTAAAGTTCTTGATTGTCCTAATATTTACCCCTAGATAAGTGGGAGAACACATTCTTTTATTCCCCAGAGCATTGGGGCAGAGTGAAATGCAGCAAAGTGAAATGTAGCCTGTCTCGACAAAGAGTTGAAATCGAGTCACCGAATCCATTTCTTTCGACTATAACCGCTATGTCACGAGAAATAATATAATTTGATAACTCTCCATGAAACTGTTTGGCAATTTATAGATAACAGACTACAAACACGTTACAGTTATTGATATAGATGAGACATTTGCCTAAGTTTTCAGTGTCTACTTTGAGTCTAAAAAAAATAAGGTTATGAGCGTTGGTACTGTCAAGCTAACAGGCGAGCGTCTTGACAGTCAGGTTTCGAATCACGCACAAGGCGGTCTTTCTATCTATAGCTCTGCTGATGAGGCCTAATAGGCCGAAATGTACATACAGAGATTGATTTTTCTCGATTTGTTTAGCCTTACATTTAATAGGTATGCCCGCCTAATTAATTAATTGATTAATTATTTATTAATTAACTTTCAAAATTAGGTACGACTTCAATTAAGCACATATTCTCCCAAAAATTGTCGGCTAAAAAAAAAGCCATATCATAAACACATCACTAATGTGTATTTACTTATCATATATATATATATATATATATATATATATATATATATATATATAATGAATAGAGAATAAATGAGAAAAGTTTTGGTAAATTTACAATCAATAGTAATGATATTATGGTTGATTTAAACTCATAACTTTAAGTTTCATGCTTACGAGATCTTCAGATGAGTCAAATGATTTGACTCATCTGAAAATTGCGTAAGCATGAAACTTAAAAGTTATGAGTTTAAATCATCCATAATATCATTACTATTGCTTATCTATCTATCTATCTATCTATCTATCTATCTCTCTCTCTCTCTCTCTCTATATATATATATATATATATATATATATATATATATATATATATATATATATATATATATATATATATATATATACGAGGCTGTTTCAAAATATATTTCGTCTAGAACAGTTATAATTGCCAACATAGGAACAAGTATCATACATCAAAATCAGGCTAGTCCTCTGTGGATCACTTCTCAACTCCTCCACTTGTCACCGTTTCTCTCAATAACAATATTCCGCCATCGAATGGGTGTCTGTATCCCTGTATCCCCGGAAAAAAATCAAATCATCTGAGTAAATCCAAACTGTGCTTTCCGACTACTTTCCCTTACATTTGAAATAAATTCTACAGATTGCAACAGAAATTTAAAAGAAATAAGTCAGAGCAAGTTATATTTATATGAACATTTATTCATAAAAAACAAAAACAAAAAAAACGAAGTGTGTTAACATTTGATATAGTCAGACATAAAGATATCTTCGGAAATAACATCTTTGAAAAGAAAAGATAATTTTTCGTGATACTTTATCGAGAAAAAATAAAACGGAAAAAATAAAACGAATAATAGAATCGATAAATACCATACACATTACACACAAACATACAAGAAATATTAAAAAATATATATAGAACATACATATAAATATAACATTTGAAAATAATATATATATATATATATATCTATATATATATATATATATATAATATTTGTTTCAACACGAAAATATTATTTATCATGTTGAACAAAAATATATGCGTATATATATATATATATATATATATATATATATATATATATATATATATGTGTGTGTGTGTGTGTGTGTGTGTGTGTGTGTGTGTGTGTGTGTGTGTGTGTAAATTCTATTGAATGTATTTCAATGAATATTTTGTATATTAATTTATATTTATATAAAATTATATATATATATATATATATATATATATATATATATATATATATATATATATATATATGTTGAACAAAATAATGCACACACATACACACACACACACATATATATATATACATTTTGTAATTTTTATTTAATGTATTTATATGAATATGCTGTATATTATTTTATATTTCTTGTATATATATATATATATATATATATATATATATATATATATATACATATACATATATATATATATATATATATATATATATATATATATATATATATAGATATATGTATAGATATAGATATATATAGATATATAAGGGCAATTAAAGAGGATGTATACATGACTAGAAATACCATTTATGATAATTATTACTTAGAATTATATAATTGTTAAAATTCGAAATAAATTTTCCGAGCTGAAAAAAAGTCACATTTATTTGATTCTTGTCTCTGATATAACAGAAGAAAACAGAAAGAATTAAAAGAAAAAAGTTACAGAGAAATTCACAGTTATTATGTTGAGATAAAATATCAGACATTGATATTTTCAGAGTGGAGACACGATAAGTCGGACTGTTAATGTGGGTGGATAATGACTCATATTTTGCTTTCAACGAAAATACATAATTTCAATAACAGCTGATCTACCCACGATTCGTAGGTCGTTGTCTTGAATTAAATCTTTAAAAAAATTCAAATCTAATCTTGATTATAAATCTTCTCATAATCTAATTATTGACCTTTAATAGATTAATCAATATAATTATTTATATCTTAATACGTATTATTTGTCCTTAGTAACTATATATATATATATATATATATATATATATATATATATATATATATATATATATATATAATATAAGAAATAGTAAAGAAATAATAAAAGACTTAGAGATTTAGCTTTATAGTCTATTTCAGGGAGCTTAGACACAGTGTTTAACTCTCCCGACTCATCAGATGCGAATGATATATAACTTTGTATCTGATGAGTCGGGAGAGTTAGACACTTTGTCTAAGCTCCCTGAAATAGACTATAAGCTAAATCTCTAAGTCTTTTGTTATTTCTTTACTTATATATTTTGCTCTGTGACTCTAACATTAAGAGCACACATTGAGCTCTCAAAACTGCAACAGGTTTTTTTTAAATAAAACTCTTGTGTCGTAAGGAAGATTTCTTCTCTGGACTTTTGGAAAAATATATATATATATATATATATATATATATATATATATATATATATATATATATATATATATATATATATATATATATAAGGTCAAATCCTGATCGCGACTGGATTCTAACAGTGTTCCCTTATAAAAGGAGTTGCGGTGTGTCGTTGTACAAACATGCATACAGACTGACAGACATTCGTATATAATATTTCTTTATATATATATATAATACATTTCAATCCTTAATCAGGCTAGACCGAAATGTATTGTCACATGTCATGTGACCACTGAATAAATGCGTCACAGACAGCTTAGTAACCATGATCCACACAATTACTCATCTGTGGAGGCACAGTCGGTGTGTTCTTCTGTTCCAGTCGACATGGTGGAAACAAAATATCAGTATGGATAGTAAGATGGTGCTACCTAACATTATTGTCAAATGTCTCACGTATAACTGTTTAACCAATTTCCATACAAAAACAAGTGTATATCCTGTGACAGAAGGTGAATCGAAGATGAAATAATAATCTTTTGATTAAATAATATAGAAGCCTATTTATTTGATTTTGGTATGTTCGTTCACTTTTTTCTAAATTCATATTGATGTGGAGAAAAGTATACAAACACGGGTTGTTATGGAAACTGGATGTTTATTGTCGACGATGCAGCGTTTCGGTCATTTAGACCTTCTTCAGGACTCAAATATATTTCTTGCTTCAATGAAGGGCATTTTCAAAATGGTGAAAACAGTAGGTTGTCAGTAAGGGCAGGGGTGGTTGGGGTGGGTAGTGGTTTTTCTTCTCTCTAGATGGGGAGTGTTTATATGGTGATGCAGGTGTGGGTCCAGAATGTTGGATGATGGGGATGGGTCAAGATAAATGAGTGTGTGTATGTGTGTATGTCTGTTTTAATTGTCTTTTATATATATGTGTGTTTGGAAACTGGATTGTCATTAGTTTTATATGGGTGATTTTTTTTTTAAAACTTTCTGTCCATCTATTTGTCTATTTTTATTCAGTAGTATCTATCTTTCTGTCTATCTGTCTATATATTTAATTTGAATTTGAATTTAACTGTCTTTCTGTGTATCTGTCTATATATTTTCTGTGTATCTGTCTATATATTTAACTTGTTTGAATTTTGTGTATATGTATTTTACTTGAATTTGAATTTAACTGTGATGTATTGATTGATGTATAACATTTCCATTCATAAAAACGATAAATGCTATCTATATTGTATTTAAAAATTCCGTAGCCTGTATCTCAAAGGAATTTGATGATAATGATTTTTTTTCAAATATGTAATCGGCATGCATATCAAAACAAGCAAAAACAAAATTAGGTAAATTTTAAATCGGTTGTAGTATATGAATAGGGCCAGGTTAGCTCAGTCGGTATAGCGTTAGGCTAGAAACCACAAGGTTCCTAGTTCGATACCGGCCCTCGTCAACTCAGCATATGAGTAGCACAGGGATATGTGCGGTAAAGTAAGGAGCTGATGGTAGGTGTGGCGCTCTACCTCACACGCTAAAATAATCTCCTTGGTCTAGCGCTAGTGAAAAGATAGACTCCCTCGCTGTATGGCTCATACCGACATTAGGCCGCCCGACGACTTTACTACTATAGTATATGAAACAATGCTGATTTCTAGTTGATTAAGACTCTTTTCAAAATTATTGGAGACCATTCCAAGGGCACCAGTAACAATTTATGGAACCTTTACCCTAATGTTCCAATCTGACAAATTTTTTTATTATTATTATTATTATTATTATTATTATTATTATTATTATTATTAAGATGTTTTCACACCTGCCGTAGCCAGTGTTTCACTGGAGACTGAGTGACAGCCAGGACTATTCTGAGTATTCTGTCCGATTTTAACAGTGCTGTAGTTTGGATGGTCTCGATTCTTCCTCTGATTTCCAAATCATCCAGATTCTTTCTAGACATTTGCGGAACGTTCCAAGGACACCAATTACAATTAGGACGATCTTGACCTTCATGTTCACAGTTCCTCAGTTCTCTGGCAAAGGCCAAATTATTATTATTATTATTTGCTCCTTTTGAGTTTTCACATCAGCATTAGCTGATGGTCTTTCACTGGAGTCTGAGTGACAGCAAGTCTCTCAGGTCTCCAGGACTCTTCTGAGTATTCTGGCAGATTGCAGCAGTGCAGTGTTCTGAATGGTTTCAACCCTTCCTCTGATTTCCAAACATTGCAGACCCTTTTCCAATCCTTTTGGGACTGTTCCAAGTGCACCAACTACAATTGGTATCACCTTCATATTCCATATCTTTTTTAGTTTTCTGGCAAGGTCCAGATATTTGTCCATTTTTTCATTTTCCTTTAGCTTCACCCTGTGATCTGCTGAACTGCAAAATCCACCAGTTGACTAGTTCTTTCTTTTTTGTTTATCAACACTAGATCTGGTTTTCTTGCTGGAATAAGGTGAACCGTTTTTATTTCAAAGTCCCAGAGAATTTATGCGTTTCGTTCTCAAGAACAGATTTTGGTTTATGCATATACCATTTTGTTGTATGGTCAAAATTAAATTTTTTGCATAATTCCCAGCGGATCACCTTCCCAACCCAGTCGTGTCTAGTTTTGTATTATCGTTGTGCTAGTTTGCTAAATTCGCAGAGTATATGGTTTACAGTCTCATCTCTATTCCCGCAAAATCTACATTTACTATTTTGTTGGGTCCTATCAACTTTCGCTTTGATGTAGTTTGTCCTAAGGCATTATTTTGTGCAGCAATTATAAGTGATTCTGTTTCTCTTTTGAGGTTTCCCTTTCTTAACCAAGTCCAAGTCTTTCCATGTGCAACCTCTTCCATTTGTCGTTTGAAGCGTCCATATAATTGTTTTTCTTCCCATTTTTGTTTTCTAGTCTTTGTTGTTTTTCTGTTTGTCCATTTGTCGCTTCTACTATTGTTGGCCGCCATAAGTAATCTGTCTTTACTCTTTTTTGTGTAGTCTTCGAGTTGTTGGATTGTGGTTTCTACGCATTCCTCTATGTTGGTAAGACCTCTTTCCCCCTTCCTTTCTTGACACATATTACAATTGGGACGACCTTGATCTTCATGTTCCATAGTTTACTCAGTTCTCTGGCAAAGGCCAAATTATTATTATATTATTATTATTATTATTATTATTATTATTATTATTATTATTATTATTATTATTATTCGTTCAAGAGTAAAGATCTAGTAAAGCTTTGAAATGTGGAAATGTAGTAGGGAAGCTAGAGTGAAATCGAGCAAATAAAAGTTGTAAAAGAAGAAGTAAAATTAATGGCTATGTATTCTTTATTTTTTTCTCTTATGTGGAATTTATTCATGTTTATGTAAAGTTTATATTAAAAATCCAGAAGAACAAGTTAGATTGTAACCGATAAGGGAAAGTTGAGTAGATACAAAAAAAAAAGTAAAAGTACAAATATATGAGATAATGAATAATCTTATTTATCGACATCATGTTACTTTCACAGAACATGCTAGTTTAAATAAGAAAAAAAATAACAAGAACGTGAAACATGCTGGTGTTCTTTCTTCGTTTGTTATTAAATAGACGATTTCTAATTATAAAAATGAATTAAGGAAACTGTTATAATAATATCAATGACAACAGAAACAGATAAAAACTGATGATACATCTATGAGAAAAATAAACGAGATAAACTAGAAAAGGGAAAGGCTTGATTCGACATACAAAATTCAATTGGTTTCATACTGCTTTTTTGTCTCATATTATTGGAGAGTTCTTGTTCATTCCTTACGTACAGTTTCAGCTAGAATAAGAATAATGGCATTCACTACAAAATCAATTGATAATTCAAATTTAGCTTTAATATATGGTCGTCTTTTTTTTATTATATTAGATATAAAATCAATACAACGAGGCCATTCTATTTTTCCAGTTCTTCCCAGCATCCAGTTCTTCCCAGACCGGAAATAATTGCTTATTGGTCAAATTACATTCTGACCAAATCCATAAACGACAAAACCTGAAGCTTGTTAACTTTAAAATTTTGCTTAGATTCATAACTGAAAATCGAGGGTCAAAAACACTTCAAAACAGGCCATTTTGAGTTTGTTTTGACGCACGTAAAAAAAAAACTTAAAAACGCCTGGCGGACCCCTTAAAACTATGAAATTAACATTCCAACTGTTGTTTCTAGTTAGGGGCCGTGTCAGGACACCTTGCCTGATAGTTGGTACGTTGGAAAAATTGGGGGAAATTTTCCAAATCGGGGTTTGAAGGGATTTTTTTTACTTCCAAACAGGCTACTAAAAAACAAACAAAACGGTGTAACACTATCGAAAATTAATAAAATAACATTGAATTTGGTAGCTGAGAGCGAAGCAGGAAGTGTTAACAAACAACTATGTTGGATGCAGGCAGAGATGGGATTAATAGCGGCTGGGTCACATTATTGAGGGGTATAATACTGAAATGACCCCCTCCACCCTCAAAAATATTTTTGAATAAAAAGGTAAATATCTCTAAATTTCATTATATTTATTATGCATAAGCAAATGTATTAAAATCGTAGACGTGTCCAACCACCAGCAGAGAAGTAGGGTGCACCACCTAAAACGGCAAAAAAATGTTCTGGTGTTCTTCGGAAAGTTCATTGCCATTACTCTCAGGTTCCATATGACCCACAGTGGTACCAACTACAAGTTAAATAGTACCACTAATATTATTCTACAAAGATGGCTTTGGCATTAAATAACCCAAGAAGACTGATATGCCATTAAACATTTTGGTTTCATTTATTTTTTATTTATTTATTTTTTTTAATTTAATGGTATATCAACCTTCATTGATAATATAATAAAGACCCATCTAGTAGAAGAACAGTACAATTTAGCGCTAGTGAAATGGGGATAGACTCCCTCGCTGTCTGGCTGCTACCGACATTAGGCCGCCCCGACGACTTACTTACATATTGAAGTATTTTGCAATGTTTATTTTTTTTATTTGTGACAAGCTTAAAAGTTGTCTTATCGGGTAGCAATTACGCTAGCCACTGCGGGGGATTCTTCATTTAGCCCTCGGCCCGCAATAACACTTCATGCATTGAGTGCATATTAAATTTACTAGCAAATATATACACCCTCTGGGCGCAAGTATTTAAGTCAGAGATTCCCAATGTGGGACCTATGCCCCACTGAGGGGGGGGGGCATTCAATAATAATAGGGGATGAAAAGTTTCATAACTTTCCGAAGTGTATTACTCAAAAGGTGAACGTAGAAGCGTGACTGCAACGATTAAACAAAGAAATTAAACCAAACCGAACTGTTAGTACGTACTATGTCCCAATCGATAGGTTAGATAATGTTAGGTCAGAAAATGTAAAGATGAACCTTAAATGAACGGGATTCACTAATCTGTAGGCTTAAATAAGATTATACTGGTTGACATACAGTTAAAATAAATTTGAGCAAACACTTATATAAAAAATCCAGAAAAAAATCTATAACTATTCCACATCATTTTATCTATGCCGTAGCATATGTATTACCCGAAGCAAAGGATAATTCCTTATCTGACACAATATTTTTATTATTATTATTATTATTATTATTATTATTATTATTAGATAGAAAGGAAAAAAAACAGTTTCTTTTTAATGATAACAATCCCTCATTTCAGAAAATCAGGAGAAAAAAAAACGAATTTAATATATGAGTAAGCTAAACCCCGATTTATCTATCGGAAAATCTTTCATTGATGGATTGGGATATAGATGGAAAATGCTTTTTCGAAATTGAAGCTGCCCCATGAGAATTTCATTCTTCATCATATCTTTTCTATCTTTTCATTGCTAAAAAAAGCCGAAGGAAAAACAACGATTATTTTTGTAGAAAACACTAGTGTTCAAACGAATACTAATGGGCGGATGAATATTCCCAGAACCTATTAGGTCGTCAGGGCACGATGCGGAGCATTATCCCTATTTGGATCTCTAAGAGGATTCGAGTTTACTTGACGGTATCAATTTCTCCTGTAAATAATATCCGACAGTTTATATTGGCTTAAATATCAACATCAGCAAGGGACGATTATTTTATCTAATATATTTGTTTAAAAATGGAGGGAAAATACAGAGAAAGGAAAATAGAGTTTCTCTTTAATATTCAACTGAAAAAAGATAACGCTGCATTCGCTGGATTTTCACATCCTCTTAAGGGAACATTTTCACATAGAATAAGATAATCGTAATCAGTACTATACAGTGTGAATGTATGTGGAAATTCAATTATTTCCTCATTTAACGATATTGCTTTTTTCTTTATCAAGAATATGTTGTTATGAAATACGCACCTGACAAGAATTGAATGGATTAGTCGAATCATTGCACTAGCAATATCTTATATAGACAGAAGTAAGCAAAAATAAGCAGGTGGCCTTTAGACTAATTTCTTAACCTATATAAGAACGTGAAAGTTGTCATAGACGGTGCATGTATGTGTACCTAATAATATAGAATACAGATAAACTTGCAGACTTCAATTGATATTTGAGAACTAACGCTCTTCAGAATAAGTATGAATAAGCTTTTCCTTGCACTCTGATCCTATTTCAGATAACGCATAATAATTGATAAAACGTCAAGCATATGGCATGAGAGGGAATTTTACGTCGAAGTATACGCGATTTATTTTTTATTTTGATATCCAGTCCGACAATCTCAATGTATCTTTGCACTTTATAGCACCTGCTTGGATTCGGAATGACGGACTGATTAGGTTGTTCACTATGGTAGGTCGATTTTTCACTTTTTAAAAAAGATATCAAATTCTCTCCCATGGGGTTACTCAGTCGATGAGAGTTAGATGCGATTGAATGAGCTATATGAACAGTCATATTCACAGTGATATCTTGTGCAGAGTTTTGGGTATGACATCTCGTCACCAAGGTCTATCTGCCAGCCCCCCACCACTACCACCAATTTGGCTCCCTGCAACCCCTGGTTTTTCTTTGTTTTGTTTTTTTCATATGCTAAAATTACTGTTGAAAGGGTGGAGTTTTTGGACCATGGACGAGATCAAGGAGATTGTAGAATGGCAGCTGATGGTGATCCGAAGTGATCACTTTGCTGGTTGTTTTGAAAGGGGATTGAGATATGCGTGTGAAGTCCCAAGGAGGTGGATACTTTGAAAGGAACTAAGGTACCATTTTATATATATATATATATATATATATATATATATATATATATATATATATATTTGAAAGGAAGGAAAAACTCAACACCGTTATTCCATAATAAATTTATTTCGACCAAAATTGAGGCCTTTATAAATCTAAGTTGATTTAATAAAGCTCCCCAAAATCCAGTTTTTACTTTATAAAAAAAATATCAAATTCTCTTCAACAGCGAAAGTTATTTGTTTATATAATGAGTACAGATACCAAAAACTAAATTTCCTACTTGCACCATTGTTTGCGGAAATTGCACCAAAGATTGTCTACTAAAATGCACCAAAATACTCGTTTTCACAACATTTTGCAATTTCAATATTTAAAATAGAGCAGCTTCTCATTTTAACGAACGAATAAAATATTATAACTAGAATTCAAATTAAAATATGCCCTCCCCCCATCAGCACTGACACATCCGATAGGCTGCTTTTTACCTAATAAGTAAGATATAACAGGGATAACATTTCTCTCTTTTTTCCACTTATGTATTTCTATCCCTCTCTTTCTCCCTCTCTTTCTCTCTTTCTTGCACAGACAAACACACACACACACACACACACACACACATGTAGAGATGAATATGATTCGTAGTCCCCCTGATTCTAATGCTGGCATTCTATGTCTAACCTGTAAGATGGATTATGTATCTGAGTTTGGGTTCGGAATTCAACTACGTAGACATTAACCAGTAGTAAATTGGAAAAAATTAATCTATAGTACTTCAAGATATATATTCTTGAGAATGAACCGCTTAAAATTCTCTAGGACTTTGAGATAAAGATGGATTGCGTTATCCCTGCCAGAAGACTACATCTAGTATTGACTAAAAAAACCCAAAGAGAACTTATCAACTGGTAGATTTTGTGGTTCCATAGAGGGAAGCAAATATATCAATGGACATAGTAATGAATTGAAAAGAAATACACATATATATATATACTACAACAAGAAAGACTACAACAATGACAACAATTTGGAATGGTAAGATTTCTTCTGAAAGTTACCGAGAACATAATTATTGAGTTCAATTGTAATGCGTGCCAAGAAATATCTGCATTGTATCCAACTTAGATGTATAAATTCATTTTGTTCATTTCTTTTACTTTTTACTTTTTAGTTCGACGCAGATATATGCAAACACAATGTGCAAATCAGATGAAGAGGATTATTTAATTTTCAAACTTTTTACTCGGAAAACATGTGGGGAATACGTCACGTAATAAGTTTGGATGAGATGCGACGAGACATGATAGAGATAAAAATTCTAAATAATTCGTATTCGTTTTTGGAATAATAATTAAATCTTCACACACACACATACACACACACACACACACACACATATATATATATATATATATATATATATATATATATATATATTATATATATATATATATATATATATGCTAAGGAACGCATAAATAAGCTAGCACACATATAAACGCTCATGAAGTCACAAAGATGCATAAACACATCTATATCCCTATTCAACTTTCAATATCTCCCTTCTCTCTCTCCCTCCATATATATATATATATATATATATATATATATATATATATATATATATATATATATAAAGATAAAAGGTGGCTTACCGGTGAAAATGGGCACAATCATTGGAGGTCCAAAATTCAGGGGTTAAGTCAGCGATATAACAAATACAAAGTGCTCTATACAAAGTAGAGCAAATTTATTAAAAATGGATAAAAGAGAAACCTACTCGAGTTTCACCATAAGAATCTTCAGGGTTAAATCCACTGAATTAATCGAGGTACCGATTAATTGCAGCCGATCACACGTGTGTTTACTATATAAGATCTTATACAGTGAACACACGTGTGATCTGCTGCAATTAATCGGTACCTCGATTAATTCAGTGGATTTAACCCTGAAGATTCTATGGTGAAACTCGAGTAGGTTTCTTTTTTTTATCCATTTATTATATATATATATATATATATATGTGTGTGTGTGTGTGTGTGTGTGTGTGTGTGTATTACATACAGTTTCTCACCTATACGATTCTAAACTAAGTTGGAAAACCGCATACGCGAGCAACTGTCAGTAACCAAGCCATGTTGACTTCATGTGCAAGTTACTCTTAAATATAAATGTCCTGAGCATACTGTTACTGAGGACTATGTATTTATAAACATAACACCTACACACTATATATGCTCCCAATTTGGTTGAGCACTTTAATTAGAAGGGATTTAATTGCGAAATTCACCATATTCGCGTACAGCTAAGCCTCTTTTTGTTTACATAAAGTTTGAGGCCTCTAGTGAATTCATTTTCGCTTAGAAATGTAGCGATTAAATAGTCTCCTATATTTGACAGCTGTCTGTGGCTGTACGGGTAAGAGGATTGGAGAACGAAAGTTCATTCGGGTCTCGAACCCGGTCAGAGGTAGCAGGTAAACGGTATAACCACACTGATGAGAGGTGATACCTCAAAACACGTGTCTGTGGATTATATATATATATATATATATATATATATATATATAATGAAATAAGTATATAAAGGTTTTACATATCTATTTATTTGGCGACAAAGGAACAGTCAAAGGAATAAAGAGATATGTAAAACCTTTATATATTTAGTTTATTATATTATATAACAGCTCTAATTTATATTGAGCACTCTATCAATAATACTGCGTTTGACACACCGTTCCAGTAAAAGCTGAAGCAGTGACAATCCCACACACTATATATATATATATATATATATATATATATATATATATATATATATATATCAGTCGGTAGAGCGCTCGGCTCGAAAAAATAAGATTCCTAGTTCGATACCCGCCTCGACAACTCAGCGTATGGGTAGCACAAGATCTGTGCGTAAAGTAAGGAGCTGATGGTAGGTGTGGCGCTCCACCTCAGACGGTAAACAATCTCCTATGTCTAGCGCTAGTAAAAAGGGGGATAAACTTCCTCGCTGCATGGCCGATACCGACATAGGCCGCCCCGACGACACATATATATATATATATATATATATATATATATATTAATAAAGTCATCCACAGACACGTGTTTCGGCATTTCACGCCTCTTTAATGTGGCTAGACTGTCCTTGGGTAGGGTCGAATTCAGACTGACCGCATGGTAGTCCGATATCTTATCCCCTCGCCCACTGACAGCTGATGCGGGGACTGGTGTTTTTAAACTATTAAGTACATAGGAATGTATTTTTTGGACACTGAGAGATCAAATTTCCGTTGTAAAAAAAACACCTTCCAGAGAGCCAGCGCGACTTCAGAGCCAACGTGGGCACCCCAGATAGACCGTTGGTTCTTAGAAGAAGAAGAAGGAGAAAAACATGGGTTTGATAAGCTGGCAAAATCATTTGATACAATGAGTAGAGTGAATGTGGCACTTCATAGCTGACCCCGAAAAAAAAAAATTCTGAACATGGTAATAAAGCTGTATAAAAAGCAGTTTCGCCCACTGAGATCCAAATCATCTCTAAGAGCTGTTCACGATCATCAGTTGAGGGACGCAGTGGTATCATAATTATATATTTCTATCTTCTTTAACTCAAGTAGATCTTGATGACAAAGATGGAGATTGCATCAAATACCGTCTTGGTAACAGTCCATTAAACAAAGAGTAGCGTAAATTTTTTTGGTAAACTATAGAAATGCTTGTGGTATAACGGGTACCTGAAGAAGACCACAAAGATCTATCTGTAATAGAACCATATTTCTAGTCAGCCTCCTATATGGCTTAGAATCGTGAATAATTCATAGCTGTTAGGAGACAAAATAGAATTGTCTCTCTTTTTACATTAAACATGTGCACTCCCGCATCACTTGAGAATCACGCTCTTTAACGAACATGAGGTTGGAAGCGAGAGACGTAGTCTTAGCTCCACACCAGCTACTAATGGTACCGATTTTTGTTCCCAGATTTCCTAAGAAATAGTCAGTTGATTCCACACCTTTTGACATTTAAACCTTTATTTCGGACTCTTTAGCGATTTGGACTTGAACTTTGTCTCGTCCTTATTTATTGTATAATTAACTGTTATATTGTATCAATTAGCTTGTCTTTATCCCTACTGAATATTCTGTGTTACGTAACCCTCTTTTGAATAACCTAATACATTCCATGAAAATGGAAGTGAATCCGACGGTATGTTAAAAAAGAAAGATAGGAAAGAAAGTATAGAATGGATAAAGTAGGATATTTTAATCTATTTTACTTACACGTGTTTCGGTCAGGAGTTTATGCATGTGTAATGATAGTTTGCATAATGTACACAAGGATAAACTCCTGATCGAAACACGTGTAAGTAAAATTGATTAAAATATCCTATTTCAGCCATTCTATACTTTCTTTCCTTTATTTCTTTTTTCAACACACACACACACACACACACACACACACACACACACACATATATATATATATATATATATATCATCATCATCATCATGTCGCGCTTGCAGCACGGATATCCATGACAATCTCTCGCCAACTCCCTATCACTCATTGCACCTGGGAGTCCTCTGCTGAGCATATATCATCCTCGCATAGCTGGTCAATGTAGTTCCTTGCTGGGCGCCCCACACTTGCATGTCCATGTGTTGGCTTCCACAGGAGAACGTCGCTTATGAGCTCGTCCTTGCTTCTCCAGCAGTGTCCTGCATGCCTTGTCCGTCTCACTCGGATAGTTTGAGAGATGGGGGGCAGGTGACCGTACAGCTGTCTCTTCGTGGGGTGCTGCTTCCACGATTTGTTCAAGACTCCACGTAGCATTCTTGTGCAGCTTCCATCTAGCTTATTTTCAAGACGCTTCGTTAGGGTCCAAGTGGTGCAGCCATATAGCAGCACCGATATAACCACAGCCAGGAAGAACTGTCGCTTCAGCTTTTCAGGGAGATCAGACCTCCATATGACTGACAATTTGTTTGTGGCCGACCATGCCTTTGCTATTCGTGTGTTAACATCTCTCTCTGTGGATGAGATATTACTACCTAGGTACGTGAATTGTTCTACAGGCTTGAGAGGCGTGCCGTTGAGTGTTGAGATGTTTCCTTTCTTTTTGAAACTCATGAACTCTGTTTTACTGGAGTTCACATAGAGGCCGATATATATATATATATATATATATATATATATATATATATATATATATATATATTATGTATATGTATACCCTAAAGAGACGTTAAAAACTGATATAATAAATAAACCAGCTCTCCTCAATGATGTAAACACAATTTCGGACTGTCCAAACAAAAGTGTTGAGGAAAAAGACTGTCGGCAATTTGCCGACAAATGAAACAAGATGAAACATTTCAGCGGAGGAAAAAACACAACAGACATTATATAAAAATAAAATACATAAATACACAACAGAAAGAAAATTACGAACACTGAAAAGGAGTAGAGACGGAAAAGTAAGAGCACTATAAAAACAAAAAGGTTTAGGTAAGTAGTTTTGAAGATAAAGCAGGCCAAGAACGAAGAGGGGGAAAATAAAAGGAGTCTGAAGTTGAAGAGATACGGAAGTAGAGGCCTTTGTTTGTTGGTTGGAAACTGAAGTCTTCATAACACAATTGTTGAGAACTTGGCGGGAATTCAGATGTAGAGATGCGTCTTTTCGTCGTTAATGCCAAGCTGATTAGATGTTGACTTGGAAGATACTGAGGCGAAAGCGACCAAAACGAAGAGCTTTTCTAGAGACTGACCTGCATTCTAGTTGTGTTGCATTTTATTAATAAGTGTATTTGTCCGCGCCATCAGGATGTGTGCGTGCGTGTGTGTGTGTGTGTGTGTGTGTGTGTGAGAGAGAGAGAGAGAGAGAGAGAGAGAGAGAGAGAGAGAGAGAGAGAGAGGTGAGGGAAATATGGAATTATTTATCAGTGACAGGTGTCAGGAGTTTGGCATTAGTTCCAAGGTAATTCTGGCCAATTCAATGAAGCAGTTGCCTCGATGCACCGGTAAGCAAATTCATCTAAGAAATCACTGTCAAGCTGATTTTCATTGCACATTTTATAAAGGTGATCTTGAGAGCTATAGATTCATAACATGAATGCGAGAAACGTCAATTGAAGTAACCTTGTCTTAATTCCTATGAAATAACTGATATTCATGAATTTGAAAAGCAGATAGACGAAAACTGTTGCTTCGAGGTGGAAATTAAATATATGCGCAGAAGTATTAGGCTAGAATTAATGTATCC
>CM042146.1:3688468-3695968 GCA_023376005.1 Doryteuthis pealeii | reverse complement strand
TCCATTCTATCAGTCATCACGTATATGAATGAAGAAGGGTCAAATCTTTTAAATGGTGCGTAGTGCGCGTCAATACCTCCAAACTACGGAGAAAAATAACCAAATATGAATATGTCAAATTTATCTCGAACCCCCTATATAGTATTTCTCTGAATGTTTGAGATGAGGCTTGAAGATTAGTATTATCTGCGTTATTCGGACTATTGTCCTCATCTTCATTGTTATTTGTATAAACTGATGGCTCCCGAATACCACAAGAAAGTTCCCGAGTTAGAAAAGAAGGTTCCCGAGTCCGAGAAGGTTCCCGACTCAAAGAAGGTTCCCGAGTCCGACAGAAATACCTGAAGAAGGCCGGAGGGTATATCGGCCGAAACGTTATACAAATAACAATGAAGATGAGGACAATAGTCCGAATAACGCAGATAATACTAACCCCTGTATAGTGTTGTATACAAATAAGTATACACCCTGCATTTTTATGAAAATACAATATTCAAAACAAAAGACACTGGTGTTATATTATTTCTCTTGGAATATTATAGACCCGACACATATCTTATTATAATGGAGATTGTGTGTTTTTCTGTCTGTAACCGAAACTAAATCACTACTCAAATCACAATTCCCTTAGTAATTGACGCCACATTCACCATGAATTTATCCTATTTTAACCTCAATTATTAATAAAATTGTTTTACATTATTTATACTGTTAACCATATCTACATACTAATAACATGCAATTGTATTTATATATACAACAAAATAGCGGTTTACAGTGTGAACGGGAAGCCTAATTTGCATATTGATATTAAAAATGTGATTTTAATAAACATATGCTTAGTATTATTGATTTCTAACTGTTTGGTTTTATTTTAATGAATATAAGCAAAAATCTCTTCAATTAATCTTTAATGAAATCCATTAACAAGAAAAGATAAGTGTCATTTTATTCTTTACTTCCTATTTTAACTAAATACTTAAATTAGAAAAAATAACAATGAATGACGAGAGTGATGGAAGAGTAAATTTCAGTTGTTCTATTTTCCAATTATACCCCCTCTATTTCAAATCTTTTTATCTGCATTCTTATTTAGTTTCATTAGCGTTTCTAATTTAATACGATATTTCATTACATTAAAACTTAAATACTTGCACCCTGAGGGTGCATATATTTGCTAGTATCATTAATTATTATTTATCATAAAATGAAGCCTTGAACAATACTAAAAATGCAACACATCTGTAAGATATAAATATTCTTAAGGGGTGGACTTTTTTTTGACTACTACTTTTTCATATTTTAGTTATTGTGTTTCAACAGTTGTCTTTTCTCTCTTGAAAGCATGGCTCTATCAAACCGAGTCAAGATAAATCAAGGAACTGTTTGACCAAAAATATTCTTAATCATTGTTTGACATTTAAAAATAATCTGTTCCATTTTTTTTTGTTTTGTTTTACTTGTTACTACTGGCAAATCAATCAAACTCAATTGACTGTTTAATATTTTCTCGTCATACATAATCGACCTCAGTTTTGGGACATTAATCAAATATTCTCACTCTCCTTACGTAATGAAGATTCGATCTTCAGTTTCCGGTTGAATCAATGCCAAAATCATTAAATCGCTTCGAATTACGAAGCCATTCGTACTTAATTTCTAATCAATAACAAAATAATTACATTCATTGTAAGTATCAAAAAACAATTAGAGTTGATGGCGGATATCGAATGAGATTAACACATTATAAGGTTGCTGTTTTGTTATCCATAACCTGAGATGTCAGTGCGACTTTTGACAGAGGAAATAGATATTATCCTAAATAAATATCGGACTAATCCTCTTTGAAAAGGTATGAACCCTCTCATCCCAACAGTCAGAGGTTAGATTGTACTGCTACTGGTTTTATACAAGGGAGTTTTTTTGCATTTAATAACCCACGAAGGTGGAAACCAATGAAGCTATTAAACAAATAAACAAAACAAAACACACCAAAAATAAATGTAAGAAATAAGAAATATAAGAGATATCAGTGCGACATTTGACTAATGAAAAAGACTTTATCCTCATCTACGTGTGCGTAGTGAGCGAGGAGACCCGCCTCGTGCAACACGGTGTGACAGAGAGAGAGAGAGAGAGAGTGGCGGGCGTGAAGACTTCCGTATTCTCGAAGGAAGCAGGCTAGGTTTTGCCTGGCGTGTAGGACTGACCTAGAGTCGAACCCGCTTCCTTCAGAATGTGAGAGCTGTGGACTATCAATGAAATAAGAAAGAGCATAGTGGCCCGGATGTAGGTGTCGCGCCGTGCTGACGAGTGTCGCACGTGCTGCACGGACAATTATGAGTGAGGAGCCCGGAGAGAACGACTGCAGTAGTATTTTGTTGTCGAGACGAGCGGGACAAATAAATAATTTTGGATATTGGATTTTAGAGCGTGATACAGTTGGGAGTGTTTAGACTGTCGATTGGAACCTTGCGTCCGACTTGACTGTGACCCCCCCCCCCACAAACACACACACGCTGATTAGAGTGTGTATTGTCTATTTTAGCCACAGCTATTTAAAAAATGTCAAACTCATACATTTTGTTTTCGCCTATTTTTATTTTTTTTATCTGTTCAATGAATTTTCCAAATTTGAATATTGTAGAGAAAATTACAAAATGAACCGTATGGTCTCTTTTATAATCCATATATTTGAAGCTCATCCTAATGAATTCAAAGATAACCAAGAGTATTCAAAGAGACGTAGGGCGAACACTTCTACCAATGTATAGTTGATCTTGAACATTGGTACTAAGGAAGGATAATTAAAACCCTATGTTACTTTATTTGGGGCCAGATACATGACCGTAATATATATTATAATTTCTAATAGTGAAACACTTTTGTTGATTTTAGTATGACTTTTGTATAAAATGTTCACATTGACAAAATTAATTTTAGATGTTGAAGGAAGATATAATTCCAAAATAATTATAATGGTAATTATTTGGGGTCTGTTACCATTTTGTCCTCTCGGATTGAACCCCCACCAATAAAATACAAAAACAAAACACTAATTATTTTTAATTATTCTACTATATAAATATATGATATATCAAACACAAAAACGAAATCATTTCTATAATTTATTTATCGTTTTCCAATCATTTTTTTTCCAATTTTTAATTCTAAATGCATTCTAAGATTGATGATGATAGATATGTTTACCATATTTCTATTGTTTGTTCTGTGGATAAACTTTTATTGGATAATTTTAATCACACTGGATTGGGTTTCTGGTTTTTCCCCACTCCTACGCAATACAAATGCACGTACGTTTTTAGCATTATCTGCGTTATTCAGACTATTGTCCTCATCTTTATTGTTATCTGGCCTTCTTCTGGTATTTCTTGTCGTAATCGGGAACCTTATTGTCGTAATTGGAAGCCATCGTGGAACTTTTGAATTTAATATAACCGATGGCCCACGGGTTACGAACCCTGTCTGAAGAAAAATCTGTTGGGTTTGTATACCGGCCGGAGATAGCGTGCTAACTTTAGCTACGTTGAGGAGACATGATACGTTGAAACATGGTGTCAGTGGATGACAATATATATATATATATATATATATATATATATATATATATGTGTGTGTGTGTGTGTGTGTGTGTGTGTGTGTGTGTGTGTGCTGTATTTTAGGTGGTCTCGGTATGCTTCTCTCAGTATATATTCTTTTAATGTTTTTTTTAAGATTCTAAAATTACAAACACACGTGAAGGGATTGAACGCAGACATCGGAATTCTCCGTTATTATACATATTTCACAGACGCTGCCGCTGTCGATGACAACAGAGATAAAAAAAAGCCGTTAAACAGGAATAACATTCATTTGATAAAGGGTATCTAACGAACCTGAAAATGTATGACAAAAAATAATAATAATAAAATAACTGAATCCAGTACTCAATATCGAGTTCATTCATTTATATATTTTTAATGCTTCGTAATAACGCCCAACTTTTAAAATATATATATATACATAGGGTCATCCACAGACACGTGTTTCGACTTATCAAGTCTCTTCAGTGTGGCTAGAACATTTTGTAAGCTACCTACAGCCGGAATTGAAATCCGATCGGTTGGGTGTTAGTCCGGCACCTTAACCATTAGGCTGCCTTCACTTACAGAATAGGAAGGGGATTTTAACTGTTTTAATACACACATCGCTTTGTGTGTAAAGGCCGTCACAAAGTGCTCCATTCCTTAGAAGAGCGTTGCGTTTTACGCTTGAGTTAGCGGCCGTCAGCGAGATCCCCCCAGAGTGCTCAACCCTAGGGGATGGGGAGCAGTCATTTTCTTCATTCTCTATATATATATGTGTGTGTGTGTGTGTGTGTGTGTGTGTGTGTGTGTGTGTGTGTGTGTGTGTGTGTGTGTGTGTGTGTGTGTGTGCATATAAGAGAATGAAGAAAATGACTGCTCACATTTATAAATGTCACTGTATATAAGTTAAGTATCATCAATCTGTAAAGAGAAAAGATTGAAAGACAATGGAAAAGAAAAGTTTATACATGTTGCTAAAAAATAATCAATAATCAGAAAATGCACCGGGCTCGTAAATTTTCAGATGGCTCGACATTATCCAATTGTCTCATTTGAATTCTTTTTATTCCTGTTGATTCTTTAATAATATTTATTCTTTTATTTTTGTGCATTTCACATCGGATCGATTTAAATTTTTCCTCAGGAAATCGCCGCCTTTTCTTGAAGCTTAATAGAATTAAGTTAAATAATATAATGCGGCTTGCAAACGCATCTTTTGTTCAAATAATTGATTTAACGATCTCATTATACATCAATCTGAACTTTACTGTAAATGCGATAATTTTGCTATTTCTTGTCGTTGCAAAAATATGGAAAAATTATATTCATTTATACACTTTATAAAAAGAAGGTTTATGAAGCAAAAATCCTCATGAGTATGCAGTATATTTTATGATGAAATTAAAGAAACGTAATATTAGAAAAAATAAATTTTATTTAGGAAATAATAATGTTAAAATTTTAAAGACATTTAATGATTTACATCTAATTATTTTACTTTTCATCTGGTTTTAATTGATACGTTTGGTGAATTGTTTCTTGCAAATTTCTTAGGGAAAAATGTTGTATTGTTTTATCCGATTTCATTCATTGTTGTGGTTAAGATTTTATATTATTTTGTTCCAGTCCTTAAAACGAACATTTTTGTGTAATGTTAATGAATGAATATATCTACTTAGTGAGAGAAGTCGTTTCTAGTGTAATTGTTATCGTACTAGAAAGGGAACTGAGTTCAAATCCTGGACGTGACTGTTGGCATTTTACATTGTGTTAAAACTACTGGGAAAAAGTATAAATCCACCAGTTCTCCTTCCACCTATGGATAATTAGCAGGACAGACAGATTTTTAACCTTAGAATGGCAAGTGGTCAAATCCTTTTTTTACTCCGTTTAAAATTTATTCGCATCCTGGTCTTGGTGAAGGGATTAGGTAAATGCATGCAGTTACCTACAAAATGGTTGGTAATTTGAAAGAAAAATAATGGCAACATTTTAAAGAACATTAATGATTCAAATCTAATTATTATACTTTGAGTGATCTAATTGATACGTTTGTTTCTCTGTCTCTCTCTGTCTCTGTCTCTGTCTCTCTGTCTGTCTGTCTATCTGTCTGTCTGTCTTCTCTCTCTCTATATATATATATATATATATATATATATATATATATATATATATATGTGTGTGTGTGTGTGTGTGGTGTGTGTGTGTGTGTGTGAAGAAAGGAAGTGAATCCGACGGTATGTAGTATATTAAGAAAAATGAAAAAAACACAGGTTTAAATGGGTTAAGTGGTGAGTTTATTGGCCGACGCTGCAGTGTTTCGATCTATTAATTAGATCATCTTCAGGGCATAAGATAAGAAATTATTTATCACAGAATAACGAGAAAAGCGAGTGGTAATCCTTGTCATTCAGTCTGTTTAAAAATCTTTTGACGTTTGAAAAAGGAGACGGTCTTGAAATATGACATCAAATATTATATTTTATGGCGTGAGTATGGAACGCTGTGAGTGTGTGTATCGAAAGGAAACATTGTGCATTTTTTTAGGTATGTGGTTGTGTATGCGTGTGTATAAATTTTTTTCTGTTGCGATAAACGACAGCGGAAGTAAAACTCAAGGTTGTGTGTGTGTGTATTATTATACTTTAAGTGATTTAATTTATACGTTTGCCTCTCTGTCTCTCCGTCTCTCTGTCTGTCTGTCTGTCTGTCTGTCTCTCTCTCTCTTTCTATATATATATATATATATATATATATATATATATATATATGAGAAGAAAATATTTTAAAAATATAACAAACACAGGATGTTATGATTAGGGGAAACAATTTTATGTGTCAATACTTAAGCATTTCGGTATATTTTACCATCTTCAGGACACTATTAAGTAATGTTTATGTGAGGGACAAAATAAAAGATGTTAAGTGTATAGTGAATGTGTGAATATGATGTTATTAACCGTTAATTTTTATATGCGCGTTTGTTTACGAAAGCCAATGACGTGATCATTGCATGTGCAAAAATGGAAGGTGAAGATCATAAGATGACGCATGCATGAACGTGAATAGGCGGAGAACGAAAAGTTAACAAAGATATGACGTATTTCATATGGAATATTAATGTTAGAAAAGTAAGAAGATTAAAACAATATATAAATACATATAATCCATATATACGCATATCCACATATAATCATACATATACATATATATATATATATATATATATATATATATATATATATATATATATATATATATTATGGACTCTCTCGTCGATTTTCGACGCATGAGGGTTCACACACACAAGAACATCCAAACAGTGATTTGTTTATAGTGGTGAAGGCTTGTGTTGGACCATCCACACTTTTTGGCACAGTCGATAGGAAAGAATTGGTGCATCAAGGATTGCCATAAACGCAATCAACAACCGACATCAGGAATTTTGAATTCAGAGTTATCCCTCTCCTAGACTGGTTACCTACCCAAGGCTGAAGAGCCCAGTCTGCCCTACTATTTAACCCATATATATGTATATATATATATATATATACTGTATGAATTTAACTAACATGGTACAAAAGTGTTATTAAATTATCTAATTTCAATCAGAGTTGTGATTTGTATCGTATATTCTTTCTGTAATTTTTTGCTATGAAAAGTTGCGTGTAATGTTCGTGAATGAATACATTTATTTAGATAGGTCCATAGTGGCTGGGTAAGTGTAACGTTATCACCGAAAGGTATAACGTGGTCAGCAATGGCTGCTATCTCAGGGATGGTTACTTTTCGGTTGGGTAGGGAAATACACAAAATCAAAACTCGGCTGTTAGTTTTAGGACCTTTCGATATTTATTCTCAATTTCTTCAGACTCTGAAGTAGCGTAAGCAGTGAGAAAAAGAAAATGGACAC
>CM042146.1:3630968-3678468 GCA_023376005.1 Doryteuthis pealeii | reverse complement strand
AGCGAGGACTACTGTGATATTGTTGCAGGCAAAATACTTTTGAGTGGACTTTTGTGGTTGGGAAAATTGATTACAGTGGTTCCTTTCTAAAAAAAAAAAGATATGGGGTTTCTTACTTTTTCTCTGAATGTTTGAGATGAGGCTGGAAGATTAGTATTATCTGCGTTATTCGGACTATTGTCCCCATCTTCATTGTTATTTGTACAACGTTTCGGCCGATATACCCTCCGGCCTTCTTCAGGTATTTCTTGTCGGACTCGGGAACCTTCTCGGACTCGGTTTCTTATTTGTTTTCTATGGAGCTTGGTTCTTTGTGTTGGTTCTACTTCTTGTTGTTGGGCTGGTCATCTCTTCTTTTTTTTAATGAATTGCCAAGACTTTGTTGTTTTTCTTTTAAGATTTTATTAAACAACTCCAGCCCTCAAGGAGTCCCGAAATTACACGTTGAGTTGCGACACTTGATAGGACTTCCTCTCTAGTCGAGTGACTGGTCACAACTAAACTAAAAACTAAAACGTTTCTCTCACGCATTTTGGGAGTGGTCAAGTAAAAGGTTATTACCAACCAATAACGCTAACCGTAGCGGCTGGTAATTTTCCACTCCACCCCCATTATTTTGAATCTAACGAACTCTGATTCAAAATTATCTATCTACAGTGCATATATAATTCATAAGCTACCTATAAATTACGTAACACTATCTGTCTCTGTCTCTTTCTTTCTATATCTGTGAGTCTCTCTCTCTCTCTCTCTCTCTCTCTATATATATATATATATATATATATATATATATATATATATAATTAACCCTGAAGATCCTTATGGTGAAACACGTGTAGGTTGTTTCTGTACACCCTGTAACATTGCTGGCAACTCTAAGAATGAGATAGCACAGAGTTAACAATGACAATGGTTTTATTGTCATATATAATGAATGAATATGTTTTGCACACTAAGTCGGAGAGAAAAGACATGATGAGGAGCTTTGTCTGGTGGCAATTTTATTATTTCAGCAAATCTGAAGAAGACATATGGCTTTGTGACAAGCTTCATTCTGTCTATACGGTCTGTCTAACTTTTACAATTCAGAGCATATGTTCCATAGAAAAAATGTTGCTATCTTTTACATCGGAATAAGTTTAGCAAATGCTAACCGCTAGCTCCCAAAACAAGGCTACCTCCATTGTAACTACCTCCATATATCAACTGTATGTAACTATTGTGGCCATTTTTTCTATCTATAAACGCTATAAGCAAAATCAGAACTTATAAAATATTTATTTTTCATTTTGACATGACCATTTACACACACACACACACACACACATATATATATATATATATATATATATGTGTGTGTGTGTGTGTGTGTGTGTGTGGTGTATATATATCTTCATCAAGAAATATGTTACCTTTACATTTTCAGCCGGATTCATTAAGGAGCCGGAAATACAAAAATGCTCATATGACCCTGAACGTTTACTCCTTATGAATGAAGCAGGCACTGTGGCCACGATGATGATGCATTCATATCTTGATTAGAATAGCTGCCGTGAGGTAAATTCTCAAGTATTTTCGCTAAAAAGATCTAATTTATTATCTGTAAGGAGTGTTAGGAGAGCATCAAATCATTTTTTGGCAGGTAAGTATAATTCTACTTAAATATAATTCCAAGTCGTCCCCTCAGGCTTTTCCTACTGCATTACACTAAAAGGCGTTCATTCTGAGTCATTCTCCGGTGCTTGAGGCACCCCATACATAGAAATTCTGAATCGAATTGACATTTTCAGTCACACGCCTCAGGAACGTGTAAGGTTCCAACAATAAATTTGAATTCTTGTCACATCGTTTTTGCAGAGGAAAGGGTAAATAAGATAAAATAATCTAGAGAATTGAATATATTATAAACAACTTACCTAATAAGTTGTTTCTCACAGAAGTTTGGCTAAAAAAAGACCACTTACCTGGATAATTATCAAAATGAGCACATCTATAAGAGCTTTCTTTTAAAAGGCCATACCTTTGACTTTAAAGGTGCCAAAACATTAACGCACATACACGATAGTACACTACGTAGAATTATGGAATCTTGCGCTATTCCTACCCATAAAACCATACCCCAAAGACAAGGCTTTTTAAATATATCCCCTTATTTAGCGACACTTGTAGTCAGAAACCATAAAATCCCCTTCACATGACATTTTCCGTTATATACTTCCCAAGAAATTTTAAATTTTCACATTATCCAAAAAATGAAATAAAACCTTACAACCGTTCATACTTTTTTACTTTATATATAAGAAAAACAAAAAATAGAAAATTTACGATATTAATTACAAAAATAAAAATTCTTTTTCTATAAATCCGTTGAAGACCAACCGTAAACAGGCTAATACTCATTCCGTTTTGAATTAGAGAATTCATCTAGTTTCAAACTTGTTAATATGTCTTCTTTTTTATCCTCTTGGATACTGTTCTACGAAGTGTATCCTATAACTGCTCGTAATTACATAGCAGATTTCTTTTAAAGAAAACTAGGGTCCAAATCATCTAGTGTTCTGTGTATGATGGTAAGCTGCCTCTAATCGTGAGGTTCCAATTCCCGAACTCTGGAGAGTGTGGAGTACCCCTTCATCGCCATTACTCCCTGTTCTCCTCTGACCCGGAGTGGTAATATATATCAAGCTCCCATCTACAAGTTAAATAGAAAAAATGTGTTTAAATGTTTTTTTATATCTCTTATTATAATGGAGATTGTGTGTTTGTCTGTCTGAAGCCGAAACTAAATCACTACTCAAGTCACAATTCCCTTAGTTATTGACGTCACATTCACCATGAATTTATTTTTATTTAAACCTCAGTTATTGATAAAATTTGTTATACCTTATTAATACTTTTGACTTTATCTACATATTAATAACATGCAATTGTATTTATATATGCAACAAAATAGCGGGTTACAGTGTGAACAGGAAAGCTAATTTGCATATTGATATTAAAGTTTAATTTTATTAAATATGCGCTTGGTATTATTGATTTCTAATTGTTTTTTTTCTTAATGAATATGAGCAAAAAACTCGGGATAAATCTTAAAAGAAATCCTTTAATATAAGAAATAACGGCAATTTTATTCTTTACTTCCTAATTTAACTAAATAGTTAAATTAGGAAAATTCAGCAATAAAAGGAGGGTGTGATGGAAAATGATGGAAGACTTAGTTTCAAAGCTGTTCTATTCTTCGATTATACCCCCTCTGTTTCAAATCATTTTATTTGGATTTTTATTTAGTTTCAAAAGTATTTCAAATTTAACATATCTCATTACATTAAAATTCAAATACTTGCACCCGGAGGGTGCATATATTTGCTAGTAAAAAGAAATGAAATACTAATCAAGAATGAATAATACAAGACGTCTTCGACATAAAATAACCCAATATGGGTTAACTTCTCATAAAATCCAACCAGCCAACCAGCTAACCAGCCAATCAACCAAAACCAGGTATCAGTATTGTTGAACTCTTTGTAGAATTGGCATCTGTGCTACACAATGGATTATTTATTATCTTTTTCAATTATACACACAAATCACCTACAGCAAAAAAATTTACTCTATCCAGTACCGGAGATACTACGCATTACATTTGGGTACTTAGTTTTCATTGATTTTGAGGCAATGTTAAGTGTCCATGTATATTTCATGTGCATAATAGAACAATTTATTTACAAGTATAATCTTTAACAAACCATCTCTCAGCCTCCCACGCCTAATCTTTATTTTACCTTGGAGTCATGGTTTCTCCAAGATAACAAAGTTTATAAAAAATATTTACCTAACTCGTTTACGACGGGTAGGATTTGAAAAAAGATCGTAAGTATGAAGAATACAGTGGGTATTGAACTCGCTATTCAGTAGTAATGAATCTGTGAGACTATATTACTAACCCATAAACCACGACAGATAAATCTATTTATATTCAGGAGAAAGGGGGACAATAAACGAGCACACTGTTGATTAAGGCAATTTTCTTTGAGGCTTTCCGCGATGAATATTAGTGAAGATAATAATTCTGAGAACCAAGATTGGCGGACTTTGTGTTTCAATGGATTTCTTCTTTTGATATGGTAAATACTACTTTTATTTATTTATTTTTAAATAAATAATTAGGATTTAGAAATAAATATTTCATCGTTTATTTATTATTTAATTTTTATTTATTATTAATTATTTAATATTTAACAAATATTGATTTAACTTTTTAACTATTGAATTTACATATTAATTATTTATCATTTATTATTGATTTATTTATTATTAATTTATTATTAATTAAACTGTTATACAATTTTGGTTATTTTCTTCTTTTAATATGTTTAATACTAATTGCAGTCATTGACATAGGATTCCCCGATAGGATCATATCATTACTTCTTACCTCGTCAAGGCTTTGTCCAAAGTGTGTGAGTTTCCTGGGTTACTATTAAGAGACAGTCAATGTATTTATTTACCCAACGGAAAGAATTTGACACGACGTCAATTTTAAACACAGTAAAGCTGGTTTGAATTCTCATTCCTATAAATATAAATAAGGTTGATCCATTCATATTTTTTCTCCAACTCTCTATCAAACGAATTGCGTCACACAGTTTAAATGGGGACGCCAACTGGTACATGTTGTAAATCATCCCTTTTTAATATTTGAGGTACTAACAGAAACCGCAGCATACTGACAATAATAAAGGTTTACAAACTTCTGTTTGAAAAAGAACTATTCTACAGAGATGATAGCCTCGATGATGGTTTGATGAACAAACCAAACCGCTGTAGCGTCGGCTAAGTAAAATGCTTTCTTACTAAGCACCCTGTTTTTTATATATATCATATATTATATTATGCTTTATCCTCATATATATATTATATATTATATTATGATTTATCCTCATAATATATATTATATATATATATATATATATATATATATATATATATATATCGAGGATTTTCGATGCTCTTTCACTATGCTACTAAATTTCTTCAAATCTTCCTCCCCTATCTCTGTATACATATTCCTCATGTATATATATATATATATATATATATATTATATATATATATATATTAGGATAATGCATTGGTAAATCCGACAAAATATGGTTGAAAATATGACCTTTTCAGCATAAAATTGGACTGTAAAACCCATTTTGTCTTCTGAATAAATTCAACAAAGCTTCGCAAAAAACTGAGGCGAAATATAATGAATTTAGTTCTTGTGTTGTTTTATCCGCATTTCCCTCTATATCAACCATACAGCCCCCCCCATATATATATATATATATATTATATATATATATATATATATATATATATATATGCGACGTGTGATTACGTCTTTTTAGATAAACATTTTTCTCGATTAAAATTCAACTAATGGTGGGATTTTTGCTCATTTAATATTGTAAATTTTTCTCAATTTTGCAAATCGTTTTCACGGAGAACAAAATAATGTATAAGTCAAAAATACATGCACAGAATAATACTTGCCAATATATTTTTAAGTATAATCTTTCTGTGATTCTTGTATCTTTTCTTTCTATCTTTCCCTTCAATATAGACGTAGTAAAATAAAAGAACTACAAAATAAGAAAAAAAACACAAAAAAAACAGGCTATTGCAGCAAAATTATGGAACCCCTTAAGCGTAAAAATATTAATTTGATTTGTTCTTATTTTCCACTTGTGTCAAATTAGATTATTGTTTTTGCCCGCTTAAGCTTCCATATTAAGTATTCCAAAGGGAAGTGTGTCAACTTGATTTTAATTTTTGGATACCGCCTTTTACAAATCGATGAGGACTGACGTTTATTTGTTGAGGAAAAATAGAAAAGGAAAATCTCTCGCTTAAAAGAAAGTAAATCAACACTAGATTTCCATAGGTTTTCATTGAAACAAAAATATTACACCAAATAAAATAAAATACCGAATTAAGTTTGTTTTTTCCTCGTCTCATAAAACAATATTGCCTTTCCGTCAATAATTTTCAGTTAAAGAAACACCTCAATTTTAATACCCGTCTGCATCGACTGCTAGAGAATACGTCAGCTGTTTTTGCTTATTTTTGTTAGTTTACTTTCTTGCTTTTTTTTTTTTCAGATGAATAAATATATTAATATCCAAAAAGTAAATATAATGTATCTTGACTAAACCATCAAAATTACTTAGCAGTAAAATTATATTCAATCCACTCAATTTATAGGAAAAGCAAAATTTTACCTACTTGACTGCTGGCGGTGAACAATTTACAACAAAATATGGACATATTATCATGGCATTTCAATCTCGGAAGACTATAATGTAGTTTTTGTGCACCTGAAGTTACAGCACCTCCTGTGCCTGTGAAGTCCAATGTTTGAAAAACATTCTCGGCCACAGATGTCGTATCTAAAGGCTGTCCCTGAAGATGTGGATGTGCCGGTGCTTTGTTGCCGCTGCTTTTTTCTAGACCTCTTAGCTTCATGATGTTACGTCAGGGTGACCTCTGACATTAACAATCCTCTACGGAGAGCCTGCCACCAATGAGGGCGGTCCTGAGCCAAATTTTCCCAGCTGGAAGCTAAGATCATTCTTGTAGACATCCTTTTAACGCAACTGGGGACGATTAATCTGTCTATTATCAGACGAAAGCTCTGCATAGAGGATATCTTTCGGGACTCGTCCATTATCCATGCGACGGACATGACCCAGCCATCGGAGACGACGTTGTCTCAGTAGAGAACACAAGCTATGAAGTGGAGCTCTCTTTAGGACTGTTGTTAGTGATCCTGTATCTCCAGGTGATGCCCACTATACGTCTAAGGCAGCGAAAGTAGAAGCTATTTAGCCGCCACTCTTGGTGGGAGTACAAGGTCCATGTTTCACTTCCATACATGAGGGTGCTGATAACACATGCACTATACACTTGTACCTTTGTTCGGATAGTGAGCTTGCTGTTGTTTCACACTCTCACAGTGAGCTTCTCAAAAGTTAAGGCAGCGTTTCCGATCCGGCAACTGAGTTCAGTATCAAGTGACAGGTTGTCGGTGATGGTGGACCCAAGGTAGGTGAAGGTGTTTACGGCTTCCATGGTGTAGTTGCTGATGCTGACGGAGGGAGGATTTTCAGTTCCCTGACCCATCGTCTTGGTTTTCTTTATACTAATGGTCAGGGTGAAGTGCTGGAAGGCTTGGGTGAACTGGTCCATGAGTAGTTGCAGGCGCCTCTAGAAGTGTGCTACCACTGCTGCGTCATCAGCAAATAGCATGTCCCGAATGACAAATGGTCTGACCTTTGTTTTGGATTTAGATGGGTGACATTGGCAATAATATATGGGTTTTGTATTAACTTAAAGGCCTGTATCGGCAGGGATATTAAGATCAATGTCGATTAAATATTAAAAAAATAGAAATTATAATCAATTTCAGATTAATGATGTATATGTTTTTTTTTCTCTTGTTTCTTCCTTCTTTTTGCATCTTTCTCCTTCCTTTTATTCTTTATTTTTATTCTCTCTTTTTCTGTCGTCTGTCTGTCTGTCAATCTTGTCAATCTATCTATTTCTCTTCTCTCTCTCTCTCTCTTCTCTCTCTCTCTATATATAGTATATATTTATATATATATATATATATATATATATAAATATATAATATATATATATGGTATGGTAAAAGGATAGTGGACAAAAAATAATAACTCAAACAAGTCTTAGAGTAGGAATATTTCGATCTTAGGATAAGATCATCTTTAAGCCCAATGACCTTACTTTAACTCATATTGTCGGATTTTACTCCAACCCTCCTATCTTCATATATATATATATATATATATATATATATATATATATATATATATATATCCCACGAAGGAGGATATAGCAAATGTTATACAGGCTATAAAGTGTCCGAATTCCATGAGTTGTCGGCTACACCGTCTATTTGATTTTTATCACATATAAATAACTAGTAATTTTGCCATCGTTTTTTTAGTTAGAAAATCTCACGTGCCTTAGATATTTCTGCAATTTTCTGACAGGATATTTTAGTATATCCAGATTTTACATCATACCACAATCATTGCAATTGGTAATATCATTCTCATGCAGTTTTATATTCTTCGTTAGGATTAAATAAATTCTGTTTATACCTTTTTCAAAAAGACGAGCCATTTCTGCTCCTCTGATCTGGTTGGATGACAGCACTGTCGACAGGAGCTTTAGAATACACCGACTGCACCTCTGCACATGTGGAATATTCTTACTATTGGCCGTGGGATGCGACTCGTGATGGCTAAGGATAGAGCACTAGTGGCTGAACAGTCCATGGCATGCAGATTTACTTTGGATATATGGGTAGTCCGAAAAGCCCCGTCGATCAATCAGCTGGTCATGTCAAGCACTAGCACCTATGTCATTATCCCAAACTTACTGCCCTTATGGCAAGCCCTCCCTTTTTATCATATATATATAATATATATTTATATATATATATATATATATATATATATTAAATGTGTTATGTTCCAACGGAGAAAATTCAATATTTTATAAAAAGGAAGGTCCGCAAAATGTATTTGTTCTCAGAAAAAAATTTTTAATTCTTTTTGTTTTACATGTGCAACACGTGTTTCAGATCTTCTGGTATCTTCTTCAGGCTTTGATTGATAATATTGAAAAAATCTTTTTCATATTATCAATCAAAGCCTGAAGAAGATACCAGAAAGTCTTAAACACGTGTTGCAACATTAAAACAAAAAGAATTTTTTTTTTTTTTCTGAGAACAAATACATTTTGCGGAGCTTCCTTTTTTATGAATATATATATATATATATATATATATATATATATATATATATATATATATATTATATATATATATATTAGAAGGCGGAGCCTGAGGGTCTTAATGTCCTGGTATGACGTTAAACTCTATCTGATTGTTAAGTTCCAATTCTGGTGGTGTGGGGTTGTGGCATACTTCTTAATCGCCATTACTCCCAGGTCCTTCTTATCTGGTTGGTAGCACCTGTTAGGGTCCTATCTATCACCCGAATAGAAAAAATCAGTTTAACAAAATATTTTTAAGAAATTGAGTATAAAAAATGTATTACCCATCAAGAATGAATCAACAAAACGTCTCGGCATAAAATAAGACAACAAGGGTTGACATGCCATAAAATAGAACAATCAACCAAAGACTGGAGGAATATTCTGCCATAATGGACAGACGAAGTTGGGCCAGAGGTATTGTGACCCCATATTAATTATTGATAAAGGGCCGATATGAACTGTTAACTGACAAGTAGACATAGACTGGTTCCAAACATACACACACACAGAGAGAGAGAGAGAGAGAGGGGATGGAGATAGTGTCTGTGTGTGTGAAGTGTACTGTGTGTGAGTGTGTGTGAGGGTGTGTGAGGGTGTGTGTGAGTATTATTTCCCAATACTAATAAAATCTTTAAACATTGATATCACATACCATTCCACGAGAGGCGTTATCTGTTACACTATATTGTGGTCAGCTGTCAATAATAATATCCAGTAGAGGAATTCTCACGAGAAACCAGGCTGTATTCTTTCCATATAATTCTGCTAGGTTAACGCAAACACACTAATAAAATATGCAACACAACGTCTGTTATTGTCTGTAAAAATAAACCACCTAATGCACTCAAACGCACACCTGTCAATATTGCCAAGTTTTATTCAATATCGTCATAAAACCATTGTCGAAATACAACTATTTAGTATGAAATAAGTGTTGGGCTATTGTCATGTGTACTTTAATGGATTCGACACAATATTGTTCGACCTTATATTGAACGAAACAAAGCGCAATCTAGTCACTTTATCTAAGTAGACATAAAACTATTTTCCATATATGTATATATTTACTAACCCATCCGCACGAGCAGGATGCGACACAAGGTCAATTTCTTCAGCGGAGTTTAACATGTATGAATTCAGAGTTTTCTTTCTCCCAGACTGATTACATAGCCATGGTTAAAAAGCCCAGTCTACTCTGCTATTTACCCATAGCTGGAGGGAGAATTGGATTCATACCTTTCCAAAGGGTATTAGCGCCATGTGAAATGAAAACAGCTTCGTCCAGAAATTGAACTCGGGTCACCGAGTCCATTTGCTACGACGCTAACCATTAGACCACACGCCTCCATAACTCAACTCAAGAAATCGAAAAATGCAATCGAAAAATTCTGAAAGTTCACCAATTTTAAGTTATTTATGATTTCTGATTTTTTTTATTGCAATATCAATGTACCGATGTGGCAGTACATCTATGAAAACCTGGACTTGGTAATTGCATTTCAGTTTGCGATAATACCCTTGGGAAAGGTATGAAACCTACTCTCCCTCCAGCTCTGGATAAATAGTAGGACAGACTGAGCTCTTTAACCGTAGTTAGGAAAACTCTGAATTCAAACCTGTTGAACTCCGCTTAAGCAATTGACCTTGTGTCACATCCTGTTCGTGCGGAGGGGTTGGTAAATATGTAATTTCATATATGAAAAATATTTTTTCTATTATTATTTCATATCTATCGAATATTATTTGTATCAAAAAGATAGTTTGTTTTTTGCTCAGAACCAAAGCTATAACATTTTCTTAGAATTTCTTAAGATTCCTCATTTTAATTTTTCCATATAAGCGTATAAGATAATACTCGGACACGTCATTGTGTATTTGGAGATTGCAGGGAATGGTACGGATATATCCGATATTTGTAAAGTTGGACAGTCAACACACATAATAACTAGCTGAACTGGTATCTAACATGCTGCAGTGATGAGAAATCCCATGGTTTCCATAAAGCCTATTAGTCCAACGTAACAAGTGTTCTTGGAGAAGAAGGAAAATTCTTAATTCAAACAAAATGTAAAGTAGTAAAGTCGTCGGGGCGGCCTAATGTCGGTATCAGCCAGACAGCGAGAGAGTCTATCCCCTTTTTTACAAGCGCTAGATCAAGGAGATTATTTTAGCGTCTGAGTTGGAGCGCCACACCTATCATCAACTACTGAATTTACTGCATAGATCCCTGTGCTACTCATACGCTGAGTTGGCAAGGGTCGGTATCGAACCAGGAATCTTACGTGCGCATATCCAACGTCAAACATTATCTCCAGTATATTATCTACTAGCAAAGATACCCGGTGTTGCTCCGAACTTAAAAAGTTAAATGGACTCTCCCGTCGATTATCGACGTATGATGGTTCATACACACAATGAACTCCCACACAGGGATTTGTTTATAGTGGTGAAGGCTTGTGTTGGACCATCCACACTTTTTGGCACAAAACCCAATCACGACCGACCTCAGTAATTTTGAATTCAGAGTTACCCTCTCCTAGACTGGTTACCTCTCCAGGCTGAAGAGCCAAGTCTGTCCTAATATTTAGCCCATAAGCTGGAGGGAGAATATTGGATTCATACCTTTCCCACCAAGGGTATTAGCGCTATGTGAAATGCCAAATTCGCTGCTCCTGCGCTTCGTGGGAGATTGTTGACAATATATATATACTATTATATATATATTATATATATTATAATTTATATATATATATATATATAATTTGATATACCCAAGCGTGTTGGTAATCTCTGCGGATGAGAAAAAAAAACAGCAGAAAGTTGATTGCTAAAAACTATACTACCAAACATCAACCAGGGAGAAAAAAATTTGAAAAAAGAAAGGACCAAATATTCGTACCAACAAACATAATTATCTATGGTCTACCACTAGTGGCTGAAAGAAAAAAAACAAATTTATATGTATACTTATGTATATAGAAATATATATATATATTATCATATAACCGCTAGGAGAAAAGCTTAATAAGTAAAAAGTGCGCGATACCTCAGTTAGACAATAATAAATGATAATCTAATCAGTTCACGACGAACCTACTATTAGTTTCGCATGAAAGACTCCTCAGGGCTATAAAATCTGTATATTATATATATATAATATATATATATATATATAGCTGTGTGTTATGTGTGCACACGCACGTGTGTTTGTGTAGTAAGTACGCCCTTTATATAAAGGAAATATATGGAGGAGACAGGCAATTCCAATGTGCAATATATTCACACTCTATTTTTGCAAGTATTAAAAATTACAAAAAAATAAAATGATTATAAAACAAATAAAGAGAAACTGAAAGAAAAATACAAAACAAATAGAATACTATTTAAAAAATCAACACCATATAAAGTGTAAAAGATAATAAAAAAACGATATTCCAAAAAATATTAATCTATCTTTAATATTAAGAAAGATCTATAATTTAACTTTTATGGAGGCGCGTGGCTATGTTAGAGTCGTGGATAATGAACTCGTCGATTCGAGTTCAATCTCCTAGACGAAGCTGNATTCTGCTCAAAATCTCTATCGCCAACAAAATAAGGCAGCAATGGATCCACACCACTGCCATGAAGACTTCTTAAGTTATATTTCATACGTAAGTATGTCCAATAAAGTAAGTCCTTACCAGGAAAACTGACTGAACAAATGCGTATATTGTAGAAACTTAATGACTCCGTTTTTGCAGTCTTTACAATGATTTGAATGCCAATTCTGCTCATAAAGCTCTACTCGCAACAAAATAGGAACAATGGTCACACCATGCCATGAGGAATTCTTTAAAGTTCATGAGCTATAGATATGTCCCATTAAGTTAGCCTACCAGAAAACTGACTGAACAAATGCGTATATTTGGTAGAAACTTAATGACGTTTTTGCAGTCTTTTACAATTTTGATTTGAATTGCCAATTCTGCTCATAAATCTCTACTCGCAACCAAAAAAGAACAAGGTCACACCACTGCCATGAGGACTTCTTAAGTAGTTCATTGAGCTATAGATATGTCCCATTAGTAGTCCTTACCAGGAAACTGACTGAACAAATGCGTCTATTGGTTGAAACTTAATGACCGTTTTTGCAGTCTTTTACAATGATTTGAATTGCCAATTCTGCTCATAAATCTCTACTCGCAACAAATAAAGGACAATGGTCACACCACTGCCATGAGGACTTCTTAAGTAGTTCATTGAGCTATAGATTTGTCCCATTAAGTTAGTCCTTACCAGGAAATGACTGAACAAATGCGTCTATTGGTAGAAACTTAATGACCGTTTTTGCAGTCTTTTACAATGATTTGAATTGCCAATTCTGCTCATAAATCTCTACTCGCAACAAAATAAGGAACAATGGTCACACCACTGCCATGAGGACTTCTTAAGTAGTTCATTGAGCTATAGATTGTCCCATTAAGTTAGTCCTTACCAGGAAACTGACTGAACAAATGCGTCTATTGGTAGAAACTTAATGACCGTTTTTTGCAGTCTTTTACAATGATTTGAATTGCCAATTCTGCTCATAAATCTCTACTCGCAACAAAATAAGGAACAATGGTCACACCACTGCCATGAGGACTTCTTAAGTAGTTCATTGAGCTATAGATTGTCCCAATTAAGTTAGTCCTTACCAGGAAACTGACTGAACAAATGCGTCTATTGGTAGAAACTTAATGACCGTTTTTGCAGTCTTTTACAATGATTTGAATTGCCAATTCTGCTCATAAATCTCTACTCGCAACAAAATAAGGAACAATGGTCACACCACTGCCATGAGGACTTCTTAAGTAGTTCATTGAGCTATAGATTGTCCCATGAGTTAGTCCTTACCAGGAAATTGACTGAACAAATGCGTCTATCGGTAGAAACTTAATGACCGTTTTTGCAGTCTTTTACAATGATTTGAATTGCCAATTCTGCTCATAAATCTCTACTCAACAAAATAAGGAACAATGGTCACACCACTGCCATGAGGACTTCTTAAGTAGTTCATTGAGCTATAGATTGCCCATTAAGTTAGGTCCTTACCAGGAAACTGACTCAACAAATGCGTCTATTGGTAGAAACTTAATGACCGTTTTTGCAGTCTTTTACAATGATTTGAATTGCCAATTCTGCTCATAAATCTCTACTCGCAACTAAATAAGGAACAATGGTCACACCACTGCCATGAGGACTTCTTAAGTAGTTCATTGAGCTATAGATTGTCCCATGAGTTAGTCCTTACCAGGAAATTGACTCAACAAAGTCAATTGGTAGAAACTTAATGACCGTTTTTGCAGTCTTTTACAATGATTTGAATTGCCAATTCTGCTCATAAATCTCTACTCGCAACTAAATAAGGAACAATGGTCACACCACTGCCATGAGGACTTCTTCAGTAGTTCATTGAGCTATAGATTGCCCAAATGAGTTAGGCCTTACCAGGAAATTGACTGAACAAATGCGTCTATTGGTAGAAACTTAATGACCGTTTTTTCAGTCTTTTACAATGATTTGAATTGCCAATTCTGCTCATAAATCTCTACTCGCAACAAAATAAGGAACAATGGTCACACCACTGCCATGAGGACTTCTTCAGCAGTTCATTGAGCTATAGATTGTCCCATGAGTTAGCCTTACCGGGAAATTGACTGAACAAATGCGTCTATCGGTAGAAACTTAATGACCGTTTTTCAGTCTTTTACAATGATTTGAATTGCCAATTCTGCTCATAAATCTCTACTCGCAAAAAATAAGGAACAATGGTCACACCACTGCCATGAGGACTTCTTCAGCAGTTCATTGAGCTATAGATTGCCCAATGAGTTAGCCTTACCGGGAAATTGACTCAACAAAGTCTATTGGTAGAAACTTAATGACCGTTTTTCAGTCTTTTACAATGATTGAATTGCCAATTCTGCGCATAAATCTCTACTGCAACTAAATAAGGAACAATGGTCACACCACTGCCATGAGGACTTCTTCAGCAGTTCATTGAGCTATAGATTGCCCATGAGTTAGCCTTACCGGAAATTGACTCAACAAATGCGTCTATCGGTAGAAACTTAATGACCGTTTTTTCAGTCTTTTACAATGCTTGAATTGCCAATTCTGCTCATAAATCTCTACTCGCAACTAAATAAGGAACAATGGTCACACCACTGCCATGAGGACTTCTTCAGCAGTTCATTGAGCTATAGATTGCCCATGAGTTAGCCTTACCGGGAAATTGACTCAACAAATGTCTATTGGTAGAAACTTAATGACCGTTTTTCAGTCTTTTACAATGATTTGAATTGCCAATTCTGCGCATAAATCTCTACTGCAACAAAATAAGGAACAATGGTCACACCACTGCCATGAGGACTTCTTAAGTAGTTCATTGAGCTATAGATATGCCCATGAGTTAGGCCTTACCAGGAAATGACTGAACAAACGTCTATTGGTAGAAACTTAATGACCGTTTTTCAGTCTTTTACAATGATTTGAATTGCCAATTCTGCTCATAAATCTCTACTCGCAACTAAATAAGGAACAATGGTCACACCACTGCCATGAGGACTTCTTAAGTAGTTCATTGAGCTATAGATATGTCCCATTGAGTTAGCCTTACCAGGAAATTGACTCAACAAAGTCTATTGCTAGAAACTTAATGACCGTTTTTCAGTCTTTTACAATGATTTGAATTGCCAATTCTGCTCATAAATCTCTACTCGCAACTAAATAAGGAACAATGGTCACACCACTGCCATGAGGACTTCTTCAGTAGTTCATTGAGCTATAGATATGCCCAAAGTTAGCCTTACCAGGAAATTGACTGAACAAATGCGTCTATTGGTAGAAACTTAATGACCGTTTTTGCAGTCTTTTACAATGATTTGAATTGCCAATTCTGCTCATAAATCTCTACTCGCAACAATAAGGAACAATGGTCACACCACTGCCATGAGGACTTCTTCAGCAGTTCATTGAGCTATAGATTGTCCCATTGAGTTAGGCCTTACCAGGAAATTGACTCAACAAATGCGTCTATTGGTAGAAACTTAATGACCGTTTTTTCAGTCTTTTACAATGATTTGAATTGCCAATTCTGCTCATAAATCTCTACTCGCAACTAAATAAGGAACAATGGTCACACCACTGCATGAGGACTTCTTAAGTAGTTCATTGAGCTATAGATTGTCCCATTGAGTTAGTCCTTACCAGGAAACTGACTGAACAAATGCGTCTATTGGTAGAAACTTAATGACCGTTTTTGCAGTCTTTTACAATGATTTGAATTGCCAATT
The DNA here is from genome assembly GCA_023376005.1 of Doryteuthis pealeii. Taxonomy (NCBI): domain Eukaryota; kingdom Metazoa; phylum Mollusca; class Cephalopoda; order Myopsida; family Loliginidae; genus Doryteuthis; species Doryteuthis pealeii. The sequence goes on along the minus strand of CM042146.1, from coordinate 3,662,293 downwards.
CTGCTCATAAATCTCTACTCGCAACAAAATAAGGAACAATGGTCACACCACTGCCATGAGGACTTCTTCAGTAGTTCATTGAGCTATAGATTGCCCATTGAGTTAGTCCTTACCAGGAAATGACTGAACAAATGCGTCTATTGGTAGAAACTTAATGACCGTTTTTGCAGTCTTTTACAATGATTTGAATTGCCAATTCTGCTCATAAATCTCTACTCGCAACAAAATAAGGAACAATGGTCACACCACTGCCATGAGGACTTCTTAAGTAGTTCATTGAGCTATAGATATGTCCCATTGAGTTAGTCCTTACCAGGAAACTGACTGAACAAATGCGTCTATTGGTAGAAACTTAATGACCGTTTTTGCAGTCTTTTACAATGATTTGAATTGCCAATTCTGCTCATAAATCTCTACTCGCAACAAAATAAGGAACAATGGTCACACCACTGCCATGAGGACTTCTTAAGTAGTTCATTGAGCTATAGATATGTCCCATTAAGTTAGTCCTTACCAGGAAACTGACTGAACAAATGCGTCTATTGGTAGAAACTTAATGACCGTTTTTGCAGTCTTTTACAATGATTTGAATTGCCAATTCTGCTCATAAATCTCTACTCGCAACAAAATAAGAACAATGGTCACACCACTGCCATGAGGACTTCTTAAGTAGTTCATTGAGCTATAGATATGTCCATTAAGTTAGTCCTTACCAGGAAACTGACTGAACAAATGCGTCTATTGGTAGAAACTTAATGACCGTTTTTGCAGTCTTTTACAATGATTTGAATTGCCAATTCTGCTCATAAATCTCTACTCGCAACAAAATAAGGAACAATGGTCACACCACTGCCATGAGGACTTCTTAAGTAGTTCATTGAGCTATAGATATGTCCCATTAAGTTAGTCCTTACCAGGAAACTGACTGAACAAATGCGTCTATTGGTAGAAACTTAATGACCGTTTTTGCAGTCTTTTACAATGATTTGAATTGCCAATTCTGCTCATAAATCTCTACTCGCAACAAAATAAGGAACAATGGTCACACCACTGCCATGAGGACTTCTTAAGTAGTTCATTGAGCTATAGATATGTCCCATTGAGTTAGTCCTTACCAGGAAATTGACTGAACAAATGCGTCTATTGGTAGAAACTTAATGACCGTTTTTGCAGTCTTTTACAATGATTTGAATTGCCAATTCTGCTCATAAATCTCTACTCGCAACAAAATAAGGAACAATGGTCACACCACTGCCATGAGGACTTCTTAAGTAGTTCATTGAGCTATAGATATGTCCCATTGAGTTAGTCCTTACCAGGAAACTGACTGAACAAATGCGTCTATTGGTAGAAACTTAATGACCGTTTTTTGCAGTCTTTTACAATGATTTGAATTGCCAATTCTGCTCATAAATCTCTACTCGCAACAAAATAAGGAACAATGGTCACACCACTGCCATGAGGACTTCTTAAGTAGTTCATTGAGCTATAGATATGTCCCATTAAGTTAGTCCTTACCAGGAAACTGACTGAACAAATGCGTCTATTGGTAGAAACTTAATGACCGTTTTTGCAGTCTTTTACAATGATTTGAATTGCCAATTCTGCTCATAAATCTCTACTCGCAACAAAATAAGGAACAATGGTCACACCACTGCCATGAGGACTTCTTAAGTAGTTCATTGAGCTATAGATATGTCCCATTAAGTTAGTCCTTACCAGGAAACTGACTGAACAAATGCGTCTATTGGTAGAAACTTAATGACCGTTTTTGCAGTCTTTTACAATGATTTGAATTGCCAATTCTGCTCATAAATCTCTACTCGCAACAAAATAAGGAACAATGGTCACACCACTGCCATGAGGACTTCTTAAGTAGTTCATTGAGCTATAGATATGCCCATAAGTTAGTCCTTACCAGGAAACTGACTGAACAAATGCGTCTATTGGTAGAAACTTAATGACCGTTTTTGCAGTCTTTTACAATGATTTGAATTGCCAATTCTGCTCATAAATCTCTACTCGCAACAAAATAAGGAACAATGGTCACACCACTGCCATGAGGACTTCTTAAGTAGTTCATTGAGCTATAGATATGTCCCATTAAGTTAGTCCTTACCAGGAAACTGACTGAACAAATGCGTCTATTGGTAGAAACTTAATGACCGTTTTTGCAGTCTTTTACAATGATTTGAATTGCCAATTCTGCTCATAAATCTCTACTCGCAACAAAATAAGGAACAATGGTCACACCACTGCCATGAGGACTTCTTAAGTAGTTCATTGAGCTATAGATATGTCCCATTAAGTTAGTCCTTACCAGGAAACTGACTGAACAAATGCGTCTATTGGTAGAAACTTAATGACCGTTTTTGCAGTCTTTTACAATGATTTGAATTGCCAATTCTGCTCATAAATCTCTACTCGCAACAAAATAAGGAACAATGGTCACACCACTGCCATGAGGACTTCTTAAGTAGTTCATTGAGCTATAGATATGTCCCATTAAGTTAGTCCTTACCAGGAAACTGACTGAACAAATGCGTCTATTGGTAGAAACTTAATGACCGTTTTTGCAGTCTTTTACAATGATTTGAATTGCCAATTCTGCTCATAAATCTCTACTCGCAACAAAATAAGGAACAATGGTCACACCACTGCCATGAGGACTTCTTAAGTAGTTCATTGAGCTATAGATATGTCCCATTAAGTTAGTCCTTACCAGGAAACTGACTGAACAAATGCGTCTATTGGTAGAAACTTAATGACCGTTTTTGCAGTCTTTTACAATGATTTGAATTGCCAATTCTGCTCATAAATCTCTACTCGCAACAAAATAAGGAACAATGGTCACACCACTGCCATGAGGACTTCTTAAGTAGTTCATTGAGCTATAGATATGTCCCATTAAGTTAGTCCTTACCAGGAAACTGACTGAACAAATGCGTCTATTGGTAGAAACTTAATGACCGTTTTTGCAGTCTTTTACAATGATTTGAATTGCCAATTCTGCTCATAAATCTCTACTCGCAACAAAATAAGGAACAATGGTCACACCACTGCCATGAGGACTTCTTAAGTAGTTCATTGAGCTATAGATATGTCCCATTAAGTTAGTCCTTACCAGGAAACTGACTGAACAAATGCGTCTATTGGTAGAAACTTAATGACCGTTTTTGCAGTCTTTTACAATGATTTGAATTGCCAATTCTGCTCATAAATCTCTACTCGCAACAAAATAAGGAACAATGGTCACACCACTGCCATGAGGACTTCTTAAGTAGTTCATTGAGCTATAGATATGTCCCATTAAGTTAGTCCTTACCAGGAAACTGACTGAACAAATGCGTCTATTGGTAGAAACTTAATGACCGTTTTTGCAGTCTTTTACAATGATTTGAATTGCCAATTCTGCTCATAAATCTCTACTCGCAACAAAATAAGGAACAATGGTCACACCACTGCCATGAGGACTTCTTAAGTAGTTCATTGAGCTATAGATATGTCCCATTAAGTTAGTCCTTACCAGGAAACTGACTGAACAAATGCGTCTATTGGTAGAAACTTAATGACCGTTTTTGCAGTCTTTTACAATGATTTGAATTGCCAATTCTGCTCATAAATCTCTACTCGCAACAAAATAAGGAACAATGGTCACACCACTGCCATGAAGACTTCTTAAGTAGTTCATTGAGCTATAGATATGTCCCATTAAGTTAGTCCTTACCAGGAAACTGACTGAACAAATGCGTCTATTGGTAGAAACTTAATGACCGTTTTTGCAGTCTTTTACAATGATTTGAATTGCCAATTCTGCTCATAAATCTCTACTCGCAACAAAATAAGGAACAATGGTCACACCACTGCCATGAGGACTTCTTAAGTAGTTCATTGAGCTATAGATATGTCCCATTAAGTTAGTCCTTACCAGGAAACTGACTGAACAAATGCGTCTATTGGTAGAAACTTAATGACCGTTTTTGCAGTCTTTTACAATGATTTGAATTGCCAATTCTGCTCATAAATCTCTACTCGCAACAAAATAAGGAACAATGGTCACACCACTGCCATGAGGACTTCTTAAGTAGTTCATTGAGCTATAGATATGTCCCATTAAGTTAGTCCTTACCAGGAAACTGACTGAACAAATGCGTCTATTGGTAGAAACTTAATGACCGTTTTTGCAGTCTTTTACAATGATTTGAATTGCCAATTCTGCTCATAAATCTCTACTCGCAACAAAATAAGGAACAATGGTCACACCACTGCCATGAGGACTTCTTAAGTAGTTCATTGAGCTATAGATATGTCCCATTAAGTTAGTCCTTACCAGGAAACTGACTGAACAAATGCGTCTATTGGTAGAAACTTAATGACCGTTTTTGCAGTCTTTTACAATGATTTGAATTGCCAATTCTGCTCATAAATCTCTACTCGCAACAAAATAAGGAACAATGGTCACACCACTGCCATGAGGACTTCTTAAGTAGTTCATTGAGCTATAGATATGTCCCATTAAGTTAGTCCTTACCAGGAAACTGACTGAACAAATGCGTCTATTGGTAGAAACTTAATGACCGTTTTTGCAGTCTTTTACAATGATTTGAATTGCCAATTCTGCTCATAAATCTCTACTCGCAACAAAATAAGGAACAATGGTCACACCACTGCCATGAGGACTTCTTAAGTAGTTCATTGAGCTATAGATATGTCCCATTAAGTTAGTCCTTACCAGGAAACTGACTGAACAAATGCGTCTATTGGTAGAAACTTAATGACCGTTTTTGCAGTCTTTTACAATGATTTGAATTGCCAATTCTGCTCATAAATCTCTACTCGCAACAAAATAAGGAACAATGGTCACACCACTGCCATGAGGACTTCTTAAGTAGTTCATTGAGCTATAGATATGTCCCATTAAGTTAGTCCTTACCAGGAAACTGACTGAACAAATGCGTCTATTGGTAGAAACTTAATGACCGTTTTTGCAGTCTTTTACAATGATTTGAATTGCCAATTCTGCTCATAAATCTCTACTCGCAACAAAATAAGGAACAATGGTCACACCACTGCCATGAGGACTTCTTAAGTAGTTCATTGAGCTATAGATATGTCCCATTAAGTTAGTCCTTACCAGGAAACTGACTGAACAAATGCGTCTATTGGTAGAAACTTAATGACCGTTTTTGCAGTCTTTTACAATGATTTGAATTGCCAATTCTGCTCATAAATCTCTACTCGCAACAAAATAAGGAACAATGGTCACACCACTGCCATGAGGACTTCTTAAGTAGTTCATTGAGCTATAGATATGTCCCATTAAGTTAGTCCTTACCAGGAAACTGACTGAACAAATGCGTCTATTGGTAGAAACTTAATGACCGTTTTTGCAGTCTTTTACAATGATTTGAATTGCCAATTCTGCTCATAAATCTCTACTCGCAACAAAATAAGGAACAATGGTCACACCACTGCCATGAGGACTTCTTAAGTAGTTCATTGAGCTATAGATATGTCCCATTAAGTTACTTACCAGGAAACTGACTGAACAAATGCGTCTATTGGTAGAAACTTAATGACCGTTTTTGCAGTCTTTTACAATGATTTGAATTGCCAATTCTGCTCATAAATCTCTACTCGCAACAAAATAAGGAACAATGGTCACACCACTGCCATGAGGACTTCTTAAGTAGTTCATTGAGCTATAGATATGTCCCATTAAGTTAGTCCTTACCAGGAAACTGACTGAACAAATGCGTCTATTGGTAGAAACTTAATGACCGTTTTTGCAGTCTTTTACAATGATTTGAATTGCCAATTCTGCTCATAAATCTCTACTCGCAACAAAATAAGGAACAATGGTCACACCACTGCCATGAGGACTTCTTAAGTAGTTCATTGAGCTATAGATATGTCCCATTAAGTTAGTCCTTACCAGGAAACTGACTGAACAAATGCGTCTATTGGTAGAAACTTAATGACCGTTTTTGCAGTCTTTTACAATGATTTGAATTGCCAATTCTGCTCATAAATCTCTACTCGCAACAAAATAAGGAACAATGGTCACACCACTGCCATGAGGACTTCTTAAGTAGTTCATTGAGCTATAGATATGTCCCATTAAGTTAGTCCTTACCAGGAAACTGACTGAACAAATGCGTCTATTGGTAGAAACTTAATGACCGTTTTTGCAGTCTTTTACAATGATTTGAATTGCCAATTCTGCTCATAAATCTCTACTCGCAACAAATAAGGAACAATGGTCACACCACTGCCATGAGGACTTCTTAAGTAGTTCATTGAGCTATAGATATGTCCCATTAAGTTAGTCCTTACCAGGAAACTGACTGAACAAATGCGTCTATTGGTAGAAACTTAATGACCGTTTTTGCAGTCTTTTACAATGATTTGAATTGCCAATTCTGCTCATAAATCTCTACTCGCAACAAAATAAGGAACAATGGTCACACCACTGCCATGAGGACTTCTTAAGTAGTTCATTGAGCTATAGATATGTCCCATTAAGTTAGTCCTTACCAGGAAACTGACTGAACAAATGCGTCTATTGGTAGAAACTTAATGACCGTTTTTGCAGTCTTTTACAATGATTTGAATTGCCAATTCTGCTCATAAATCTCTACTCGCAACAAAATAAGGAACAATGGTCACACCACTGCCATGAGGACTTCTTAAGTAGTTCATTGAGCTATAGATATGTCCCATTAAGTTAGTCCTTACCAGGAAACTGACTGAACAAATGCGTCTATTGGTAGAAACTTAATGACCGTTTTTGCAGTCTTTTACAATGATTTGAATTGCCAATTCTGCTCATAAATCTCTACTCGCAACAAAATAAGGAACAATGGTCACACCACTGCCATGAGGACTTCTTAAGTAGTTCATTGAGCTATAGATATGTCCCATTAAGTTAGTCCTTACCAGGAAACTGACTGAACAAATGCGTCTATTGGTAGAAACTTAATGACCGTTTTTGCAGTCTTTTACAATGATTTGAATTGCCAATTCTGCTCATAAATCTCTACTCGCAACAAAATAAGGAACAATGGTCACACCACTGCCATGAGGACTTCTTAAGTAGTTCATTGAGCTATAGATATGTCCCATTAAGTTAGTCCTTACCAGGAAACTGACTGAACAAATGCGTCTATTGGTAGAAACTTAATGACCGTTTTTGCAGTCTTTTACAATGATTTGAATTGCCAATTCTGCTCATAAATCTCTACTCGCAACAAAATAAGGAACAATGGTCACACCACTGCCATGAAGACTTCTTAAGTAGTTCATTGAGCTATAGATATGTCCCATTAAGTTAGTCCTTACCAGGAAACTGACTGAACAAATGCGTCTATTGGTAGAAACTTAATGACCGTTTTTGCAGTCTTTTACAATGATTTGAATTGCCAATTCTGCTCATAAATCTCTACTCGCAACAAAATAAGGAACAATGGTCACACCACTGCCATGAAGACTTCTTAAGTAGTTCATTGAGCTATAGATATGTCCCATTAAGTTAGTCCTTACCAGGAAACTGACTGAACAAATGCGTCTATTGGTAGAAACTTAATGACCGTTTTTGCAGTCTTTTACAATGATTTGAATTGCCAATTCTGCTCATAAATCTCTACTCGCAACAAAATAAGGAACAATGGTCACACCACTGCCATGAAGACTTCTTAAGTAGTTCATTGAGCTATAGATATGTCCCATTAAGTTAGTCCTTACCAGGAAACTGACTGAACAAATGCGTCTATTGGTAGAAACTTAATGACCGTTTTTGCAGTCTTTTACAATGATTTGAATTGCCAATTCTGCTCATAAATCTCTACTCGCAACAAAATAAGGAACAATGGTCACACCACTGCCATGAAGACTTCTTAAGTAGTTCATTGAGCTATAGATATGTCCCATTAAGTTAGTCCTTACCAGGAAACTGACTGAACAAATGCGTCTATTGGTAGAAACTTAATGACCGTTTTTGCAGTCTTTTACAATGATTTGAATTGCCAATTCTGCTCATAAATCTCTACTCGCAACAAAATAAGGAACAATGGTCACACCACTGCCATGAAGACTTCTTAAGTAGTTCATTGAGCTATAGATATGTCCCATTAAGTTAGTCCTTACCAGGAAACTGACTGAACAAATGCGTCTATTGGTAGAAACTTAATGACCGTTTTTGCAGTCTTTTACAATGATTTGAATTGCCAATTCTGCTCATAAATCTCTACTCGCAACAAAATAAGGAACAATGGTCACACCACTGCCATGAGGACTTCTTAAGTAGTTCATTGAGCTATAGATATGTCCCATTAAGTTAGTCCTTACCAGGAAACTGACTGAACAAATGCGTCTATTGGTAGAAACTTAATGACCGTTTTTGCAGTCTTTTACAATGATTTGAATTGCCAATTCTGCTCATAAATCTCTACTCGCAACAAAATAAGGAACAATGGTCACACCACTGCCATGAAGACTTCTTAAGTAGTTCATTGAGCTATAGATATGTCCCATTAAGTTAGTCCTTACCAGGAAACTGACTGAACAAATGCGTCTATTGGTAGAAACTTAATGACCGTTTTTGCAGTCTTTTACAATGATTTGAATTGCCAATTCTGCTCATAAATCTCTACTCGCAACAAAATAAGGAACAATGGTCACACCACTGCCATGAAGACTTCTTAAGTAGTTCATTGAGCTATAGATATGTCCCATTAAGTTAGTCCTTACCAGGAAACTGACTGAACAAATGCGTCTATTGGTAGAAACTTAATGACCGTTTTTGCAGTCTTTTACAATGATTTGAATTGCCAATTCTGCTCATAAATCTCTACTCGCAACAAAATAAGGAACAATGGTCACACCACTGCCATGAGGACTTCTTAAGTAGTTCATTGAGCTATAGATATGTCCCATTAAGTTAGTCCTTACCAGGAAACTGACTGAACAAATGCGTCTATTGGTAGAAACTTAATGACCGTTTTTGCAGTCTTTTACAATGATTTGAATTGCCAATTCTGCTCATAAATCTCTACTCGCAACAAAATAAGGAACAATGGTCACACCACTGCCATGAGGACTTCTTAAGTAGTTCATTGAGCTATAGATATGTCCCATTAAGTTAGTCCTTACCAGGAAACTGACTGAACAAATGCGTCTATTGGTAGAAACTTAATGACCGTTTTTGCAGTCTTTTACAATGATTTGAATTGCCAATTCTGCTCATAAATCTCTACTCGCAACAAAATAAGGAACAATGGTCACACCACTGCCATGAAGACTTCTTAAGTAGTTCATTGAGCTATAGATATGTCCCAAGTTAGTCCTTACCAGGAAACTGACTGAACAAATGCGTCTATTGGTAGAAACTTAATGACCGTTTTTGCAGTCTTTTACAATGATTTGAATTGCCAATTCTGCTCATAAATCTCTACTCGCAACAAAATAAGGAACAATGGTCACACCACTGCCATGAAGACTTCTTAAGTAGTTCATTGAGCTATAGATATGTCCCATTAAGTTAGTCCTTACCAGGAAACTGACTGAACAAATGCGTCTATTGGTAGAAACTTAATGACCGTTTTTGCAGTCTTTTACAATGATTTGAATTGCCAATTCTGCTCATAAATCTCTACTCGCAACAAAATAAGGAACAATGGTCACACCACTGCCATGAAGACTTCTTAAGTAGTTCATTGAGCTATAGATATGTCCCATTAAGTTAGTCCTTACCAGGAAACTGACTGAACAAATGCGTCTATTGGTAGAAACTTAATGACCGTTTTTGCAGTCTTTTACAATGATTTGAATTGCCAATTCTGCTCATAAATCTCTACTCGCAACAAAATAAGGAACAATGGTCACACCACTGCCATGAGGACTTCTTAAGTAGTTCATTGAGCTATAGATATGTCCCATTAAGTTAGTCCTTACCAGGAAACTGACTGAACAAATGCGTCTATTGGTAGAAACTTAATGACCGTTTTTGCAGTCTTTTACAATGATTTGAATTGCCAATTCTGCTCATAAATCTCTACTCGCAACAAAATAAGGAACAATGGTCACACCACTGCCATGAGGACTTCTTAAGTAGTTCATTGAGCTATAGATATGTCCCATTAAGTTAGTCCTTACCAGGAAACTGACTGAACAAATGCGTCTATTGGTAGAAACTTAATGACCGTTTTTGCAGTCTTTTACAATGATTTGAATTGCCAATTCTGCTCATAAATCTCTACTCGCAACAAAATAAGGAACAATGGTCACACCACTGCCATGAGGACTTCTTAAGTAGTTCATTGAGCTATAGATATGTCCCATTAAGTTAGTCCTTACCAGGAAACTGACTGAACAAATGCGTCTATTGGTAGAAACTTAATGACCGTTTTTGCAGTCTTTTACAATGATTTGAATTGCCAATTCTGCTCATAAATCTCTACTCGCAACAAAATAAGGAACAATGGTCACACCACTGCCATGAAGACTTCTTAAGTAGTTCATTGAGCTATAGATATGTCCCATTAAGTTAGTCCTTACCAGGAAACTGACTGAACAAATGCGTCTATTGGTAGAAACTTAATGACCGTTTTTGCAGTCTTTTACAATGATTTGAATTGCCAATTCTGCTCATAAATCTCTACTCGCAACAAAATAAGGAACAATGGTCACACCACTGCCATGAGACTTCTTAAGTAGTTCATTGAGCTATAGATATGTCCCATTAAGTTAGTCCTTACCAGGAAACTGACTGAACAAATGCGTCTATTGGTAGAAACTTAATGACCGTTTTTGCAGTCTTTTACAATGATTTGAATTGCCAATTCTGCTCATAAATCTCTACTCGCAACAAAATAAGGAACAATGGTCACACCACTGCCATGAGACTTCTTAAGTAGTTCATTGAGCTATAGATATGTCCCATTAAGTTAGTCCTTACCAGGAAACTGACTGAACAAATGCGTCTATGGTAGAAACTTAATGACCGTTTTTGCAGTCTTTTACAATGATTTGAATTGCCAATTCTGCTCATAAATCTCTACTCGCAACAAAATAAGGAACAATGGTCACACCACTGCCATGAAGACTTCTTAAGTAGTTCATTGAGCTATAGATATGTCCCATTAAGTTAGTCCTTACCAGGAAACTGACTGAACAAATGCGTCTATTGGTAGAAACTTAATGACCGTTTTTGCAGTCTTTTACAATGATTTGAATTGCCAATTCTGCTCATAAATCTCTACTCGCAACAAAATAAGGAACAATGGTCACACCACTGCCATGAAGACTTCTTAAGTAGTTCATTGAGCTATAGATATGTCCCATTAAGTTAGTCCTTACCAGGAAACTGACTGAACAAATGCGTCTATTGGTAGAAACTTAATGACCGTTTTTGCAGTCTTTTACAATGATTTGAATTGCCAATTCTGCTCATAAATCTCTACTCGCAACAAAATAAGGAACAATGGTCACACCACTGCCATGAAGACTTCTTAAGTAGTTCATTGAGCTATAGATATGTCCCATTAAGTTAGTCCTTACCAGGAAACTGACTGAACAAATGCGTCTATTGGTAGAAACTTAATGACCGTTTTTGCAGTCTTTTACAATGATTTGAATTGCCAATTCTGCTCATAAATCTCTACTCGCAACAAAATAAGGAACAATGGTCACACCACTGCCATGAGACTTCTTAAGTAGTTCATTGAGCTATAGATATGTCCCATTAAGTTAGTCCTTACCAGGAAACTGACTGAACAAATGCGTCTATTGGTAGAAACTTAATGACCGTTTTTGCAGTCTTTTACAATGATTTGAATTGCCAATTCTGCTCATAAATCTCTACTCGCAACAAAATAAGGAACAATGGTCACACCACTGCCATGAAGACTTCTTAAGTAGTTCATTGAGCTATAGATATGTCCCATTAAGTTAGTCCTTACCAGGAAACTGACTGAACAAATGCGTCTATTTAGAAACTTAATGACCGTTTTTGCAGTCTTTTACAATGATTTGAATTGCCAATTCTGCTCATAAATCTCTACTCGCAACAAAATAAGGAACAATGGTCACACCACTGCCATGAAGACTTCTTAAGTAGTTCATTGAGCTATAGATATGTCCCATTAAGTTAGTCCTTACCAGGAAACTGACTGAACAAATGCGTCTATTGGTAGAAACTTAATGACCGTTTTTGCAGTCTTTTACAATGATTTGAATTGCCAATTCTGCTCATAAATCTCTACTCGCAACAAAATAAGGAACAATGGTCACACCACTGCCATGAGGACTTCTTAAGTAGTTCATTGAGCTATAGATATGTCCCATTAAGTTAGTCCTTACCAGGAAACTGACTGAACAAATGCGTCTATTGGTAGAAACTTAATGACCGTTTTTGCAGTCTTTTACAATGATTTGAATTGCCAATTCTGCTCATAAATCTCTACTCGCAACAAAATAAGGAACAATGGTCACACCACTGCCATGAAGACTTCTTAAGTAGTTCATTGAGCTATAGATATGTCCCATTAAGTTAGTCCTTACCAGGAAACTGACTGAACAAATGCGTCTATTGGTAGAAACTTAATGACCGTTTTTGCAGTCTTTTACAATGATTTGAATTGCCAATTCTGCTCATAAATCTCTACTCGCAACAAAATAAGGAACAATGGTCACACCACTGCCATGAAGACTTCTTAAGTAGTTCATTGAGCTATAGATATGTCCCATTAAGTTAGTCCTTACCAGGAAACTGACTGAACAAATGCGTCTATTGGTAGAAACTTAATGACCGTTTTTGCAGTCTTTTACAATGATTTGAATTGCCAATTCTGCTCATAAATCTCTACTCGCAACAAAATAAGAACAATGGTCACACCACTGCCATGAAGACTTCTTAAGTAGTTCATTGAGCTATAGATATGTCCCATTAAGTTAGTCCTTACCAGGAAACTGACTGAACAAATGCGTCTATTGGTAGAAACTTAATGACCGTTTTTGCAGTCTTTTACAATGATTTGAATTGCCAATTCTGCTCATAAATCTCTACTCGCAACAAAATAAAGAACAATGGTCACACCACTGCCATGAAGACTTCTTAAGTAGTTCATTGAGCTATAGATATGTCCCATTAAGTTAGTCCTTACCAGGAAACTGACTGAACAAATGCGTCTATTGGTAGAAACTTAATGACCTTTTTGCAGTTTTACAATGATTTGAATTGCCAATTCTGCTCATAAATCTCTACTCGCAACAAAATAAAGAACAATGGTCACACCACTGCCATGAGACTTCTTAAGTAGTTCATTGAGCTATAGATATGTCCCATTAAGTTAGTCCTTACCAGGAAACTGACTGAACAAATGCGTCTATTGGTAGAAACTTAATGACCGTTTTTGCAGTCTTTTACAATGATTTGAATTGCCAATTCTGCTCATAAATCTCTACTCGCAACAAAATAAAGAACAATGGTCACACCACTGCCATGAAGACTTCTTAAGTAGTTCATTGAGCTATAGATATGTCCCATTAAGTTAGTCCTTACCAGGAAACTGACTGAACAAATGCGTCTATTGGTAGAAACTTAATGACCGTTTTTGCAGTCTTTTACAATGATTTGAATTGCCAATTCTGCTCATAAATCTCTACTCGCAACAAAATAAAGAACAATGGTCACACCACTGCCATGAAGACTTCTTAAGTAGTTCATTGAGCTATAGATATGTCCCATTAAGTTAGTCCTTACCAGGAAACTGACTGAACAAATGCGTCTATTGGTAGAAACTTAATGACCGTTTTTGCAGTCTTTTACAATGATTTGAATTGCCAATTCTGCTCATAAATCTCTACTCGCAACAAAATAAAGAACAATGGTCACACCACTGCCATGAAGACTTCTTAAGTAGTTCATTGAGCTATAGATATGTCCCATTAAGTTAGTCCTTACCAGGAAACTGACTGAACAAATGCGTCTATGGTAGAAACTTAAAGAACGTTTTTGCAGTCTTTTACAATGATTTGAATTGCCAATTCTGCTCATAAATCTCTACTCGCAACAAAATAAGGAACAATGGTCACACCACTGCCATGAAGACTTCTTAAGTAGTTCATTGAGCTATAGATATGTCCCATTAAGTTAGTCCTTACCAGGAAACTGACTGAACAAATGCGTCTATTGGTAGAAACTTAATGACCGTTTTTGCAGTCTTTTACAATGATTTGAATTGCCAATTCTGCTCATAAATCTCTACTCGCAACAAAATAAGGAACAATGGTCACACCACTGCCATGAAGACTTCTTAAGTAGTTCATTGAGCTATAGATATGTCCCATTAAGTTAGTCCTTACCAGGAAACTGACTGAACAAATGCGTCTATTGGTAGAAATTAATGACCGTTTTTGCAGTCTTTTACAATGATTTGAATTGCCAATTCTGCTCATAAATCTCTACTCGCAACAAAATAAGGAACAATGGTCACACCACTGCCATGAGGACTTCTTAAGTAGTTCATTGAGCTATAGATATGTCCCATTAAGTTAGTCCTTACCAGGAAACTGACTGAACAAATGCGTCTATTGGTAGAAACTTAATGACCGTTTTTGCAGTCTTTTACAATGATTTGAATTGCCAATTCTGCTCATAAATCTCTACTCGCAACAAAATAAGGAACAATGTCACACCACTGCCATGAGACTTCTTAAGTAGTTCATTGAGCTATAGATATGTCCCATTAAGTTAGTCCTTACCAGGAAACTGACTGAACAAATGCGTCTATTGGTAGAAACTTAATGACCGTTTTTGCAGTCTTTTACAATGATTTGAATTGCCAATTCTGCTCATAAATCTCTACTCGCAACAAAATAAGGAACAATGGTCACACCACTGCCATGAAGACTTCTTAAGTAGTTCATTGAGCTATAGATATGTCCCATTAAGTTAGTCCTTACCAGGAAACTGACTGAACAAATGCGTCTATTGGTAGAAACTTAATGACCGTTTTTGCAGTCTTTTACAATGATTTGAATTGCCAATTCTGCTCATAAATCTCTACTCGCAACAAAATAAGGAACAATGGTCACACCACTGCCATGAAGACTTCTTAAGTAGTTCATTGAGCTATAGATATGTCCCATTAAGTTAGTCCTTACCAGGAAACTGACTGAACAAATGCGTCTATTGGTAGAAACTTAATGACCGTTTTTGCAGTCTTTTACAATGATTTGAATTGCCAATTCTGCTCATAAATCTCTACTCGCAACAAAATAAAGAACAATGGTCACACCACTGCCATGAAGACTTCTTAAGTAGTTCATTGAGCTATAGATATGTCCCATTAAGTTAGTCCTTACCAGGAAACTGACTGAACAAATGCGTCTATTGGTAGAAACTTAATGACCGTTTTTGCAGTCTTTTACAATGATTTGAATTGCCAATTCTGCTCATAAATCTCTACTCGCAACAAAATAAGAACATGGTCACACCACTGCCATGAAGACTTCTTAAGTAGTTCATTGAGCTATAGATATGTCCCATTAAGTTAGTCCTTACCAGGAAACTGACTGAACAAATGCGTCTATTGGTAGAAACTTAATGACCGTTTTTGCAGTCTTTTACAATGATTTGAATTGCCAATTCTGCTCATAAATCTCTACTCGCAACAAAATAAGGAACAATGGTCACACCACTGCCATGAGGACTTCTTAAGTAGTTCATTGAGCTATAGATTGTCCCATTAAGTTAGTCCTTACCAGGAAACTGACTGAACAAATGCATCTATTGGTAGAAACTTAATGACCGTTTTTGCAGTCTTTTACAATGATTTGAATTGCCAATTCTGCTCATAAATCTCTACTCGCAACAAAATAAGGAACAATGGTCACACCACTGCCATGAGGACTTCTTAAGTAGTTCATTGAGCTATAGATATGTCCCATTAAATTAGTCCTTACCAGGAAACTTACTGAACAAATGCGTCTATTGGTAGAAACTTAATGGCCGTTTTTGAAGTCTTTTACAATGATTTGAATTGACAATTCTGCTCATAAATCTCTACTCGCAACAAAATAAGGAACAATGGTCACACCACTGCCATGAGGACTTCTTAAGTAGTTCATTGAGCTATAGATATGTCCCATTAAGTTAGTCCTTACCAGGAAACTGACTGAACAAATGCATCTATTGGTAGAAACTTAATGACCGTTTTTGCAGTCTTTTACAATGATTTGAATTGCCAATTCTGCTCATAAATCTCTACTCGAAACAAAGTAAGGAACAATGGTCACACCACTGCCATGAGGAATTCTTAAGTAGTTCATTGAGCTATAGATATGTCCCATTAAATTAGTCCTTACCAGGAAACTTACTGAACAAATGCGTCCATTGGTAGAAACTTAATGACCGTTTTTGCAGTTTTTTACAATGATTTGAATTGCCAATTCTGCTCATAAATCTCTACTCGCAACAAAATAAGGAACAATGGTCACACCACTGCCATGAGGAATTCTTAAGTAGTTCATTGAGCTATAGATATGTCCCATTAAATTAGTCCTTACCAGGAAACTTACTGAACAAATGCGTCTATTGGTAGAAACTTAATGGCCGTTTTTGAAGTCTTTTACAATGATTTGAATTGCCAATTCTGCTCATAAATCTCTACTCGAAACAAAGTAAGGAACAATGGTCACACCACTGCCATGAGGACTTCTTAAGTAGTTCATTGAGCTATAGATATGTCCCATTAAATTAGTCCTTACCAGGAAACTGACTGAACAAACGCGTCTCTTGGTAGAAACTTAATGACCGTTTTTGCAGTCTTTTACAATGATTTGAATTGCCAATTCTGCTCATTAATCTCTACTCGCAACAAAATAAGGAACAATAGTCACACCACTGCCATGAAGACTTCTTAAGTAGTTCATTGAGCTATAGATATCTCCCATTAAGTTAGTCCTTACCAGAAACTGACTGAACAAATGCGTCTTTGGTAGTGACTTAATGACCGTTTTTGCAGTCTTTTACAATGATTTGAATTGCCAATTCTGCTCATTAATCTCTACTCGCAACAAAATAAGGAACAATAGTCACACCACTGCCATGAAGACTTCTTAAGTAGTTCATTGAGCTATAGATATCTCCCATTAAGTTAGTCCTTACCAGGAAACTGACTGAACAAACGCGTCTATTGGTAGAAACTTAATGACCGTTTTTGCAGTCTTTTACAATGATTTGAATTGCCAATTCTGCTCATTAATCTCTACTCGCAACAAAATAAGGAACAATGGTCACACTACTGCCATGAAGACTTCTTAAGTAGTTCATTGAGATATAGATATGTCGCATTAAGTTAGTCCTCACCAGGAAACTGACTGAACAAACGCGTCTATTGGTAGAAACTTAATGACCGTTTTTGCAGTCTTTTACAATTATCTGAATTGCCAATTCTACTCATAAATCATTACTCGCAACAAAATAAGGAACAATGGTCACACCACTGCCATGAGTACTTCTTAAGTAGTTCATTGAGCTATAGATATGCCCCATTAAGTTAGTCCTTGCCAGGAAACTGACTGAACAAATGCGTCTATTGGTAGAAACTTAATGACCGTTTTTGCAGTCTTTTACAATGATTTGAATTGCCAATTCTGCTCATAAATCTCTACTCGCGACAAAATAAGGAACAATGGTCATACCACTGCCATGAGGACTTCTTAAGTAGTTCATTGAGCTATAGATATGTCCCATTAAATTAGTCCTTACCAGGAAACTGACTGAACAAATGCGTCTATTGGTAGAAACTTAATGACCGTTTTTGCAGTCTTTTACAATGATTTGAATTGCCAATTCTGCTCATAAATCTCTACTCGCAACTAAATAAGGAACAATTGTCACACCACTGCCATGAGAACTTCTTAAGTAGTTTATTGAGCTATAGATTTGTCCCAATAAATTAGTTTTTACCAGGAAATTTACTGAAGAAACGCGTCTATTGGTAGAAACTTAATGACCGATTTTGCAGTCTTTTACAATGATTTGAATTGCCAATTCTGCTCATAAATCTCTACTCGCAGCTAAATAACGAACAATTGTCACACTACTGCCATGAGGACTTCTTAAGTAGTTTATTGAGCTATAGTTTTGTCCCACTAAATTATTCCTCACCAGGAAAATGACTGAACAAATGCATCTATTGGTGGAAATTTAATAACCGTTTTTGCAGTCTTTTACAATGATTTGAATTGCCAATTCTGCTTATAAGTCTTTACTCGCTACTAAATAAGGGATAATGGTCACATCACTGCCATGAGGACTTCTTAAGTAGTTCATTGAGCTATAGATATGTCCCATTAAATTATTCCTTACCAGGAAATTGACTAAAGAAACGCGTCTATTTGTGGAAACTTAATAACCGTTTTTACCGTGTTTTACAATGATTTGATTTGCCAATTCTGCACATAAATCTCTACTCGCAACTAAATAAGGAACAATGGTCACACGACTGCCATGAGGACTTCTTATGTAGTTCATTGAGCTATAGATTTGTCCCAATTAATTAGTCCTTACTAGGAAATTTACTGAAGAAACGCGTCCATTGGTAGAAACTTAATGACCGATTTTGCAGTCTTTTACAATGATTTGAATTGCTAATTCTGCTCATAAATCTCTACTCACAGCAAAATAAGGAACAATCGTCACACCACTGCCATGAGGACTTCTTCAGTAGTTCATTGAGCTATAGATTTGTTTATATTATTCATGAAAGATTTATTTACTTAACTAAGTATTTCCTGTGACTAACATAACGCGCGTGTGCAGTGAGCTTTAGCTAAGGCCGAAAGACTTTATCTGCCTGACGTCCCAGCTGAAACTGAGGACCCAACCAGTTTCCACGTGACTTCACGTATTTTGCGGGCTTTCTGTACTATTCCATGGAAAGTCCCGCCCGTGATATGAAAAGGGGCCATCCCTTCAGAAATACAGGGATTGACACTAATCTTATGCAACTGTATAGATCATGTAACACTATTTGGGGAAAAAAACGTGTTTAATATTGGTTTGGTTTGTTTTGTTTTACGGCATATCAACCTCAGTGGGTCGTTTAATGCCGATAAAGTTTTGAAATAAATCAATTCTTAATGGATAATACAATGTTTTTATAAATACATTTTTCTATTTAACCCATAGATGGGACCCTAATAGGTACTACCACTCCGGGTCAGAGTGGACCAGGGAGCAATGGTGATGATGGGGTGTTCCACATTCCCCAAACCTCCTAAACTGGAACCTCACCATCAGATAGAGTTTAACGTCATTCCCAGGACCTGTAGACCCGCAGCCACCGCCTTCTAGCACCCATATGATAAAAAGGGGTTGGGTCTTGCCATAAGGGCAATAGGGTTGGGAAAATCATATAGGTGCTAGGGCTTGACATAGCCAGCCATTTGATCGGAGGGGGCCTCTCCGACCGCCCGTCTAGCCCAAGGTAGGGCCAAAGTGGAGTATTGCATGTCATGAACTGCTCATCCACCTGCGCTCTATCCTTAAGCATCACGGATCGCCACCCACGGCCAACAGGTGGCCCCATTGGGGGGTCTTACCCCTCTGCAGAGGTGAAGTCGGTGCATTCTAACGCCTCAGCCGACAGGGCGGTGTGTTTAATATTGTTTACAATTTTAACCATACAAAAACTATAGTGCGTTTGCATGTGTGTATCAGAGGGACAATATGAATATATTGGAAAGCCAAATGGGCTCTTGCCTGACAAAGTCCTCTTTGTCCTCGACAAAAATAGATACAATTAGCTAAAGCAAAAATGTGTTCTGGCTATTGAGTTTTGTTGTTTGGTGTTTTAAATACAGGTAAGCTATACAACTTACTAGAAACTTACACTTACCATCGATCGGCGGGATGATTTTGAATAGGGCGTCTAGAAAATTGTTTAAAGAATTCCAAGTAAATATTTTTGGTTGACTTTTGTATCCCATACATACTCGAGCATTAAAATCGCGTGATATATATATATATATATATATAATATATATTATATATATATATATATATATATATATATATTATTGTGTTGTGTGTGTGTGTGTGTGCGTATTCGGGGGTGTATGCGTGTGCGTGTGCACCTGTGTGTATTTGTGTGTGTTTGTGCGCGTGTCTGTGTGTGTGTGTATCATTTATAGAGCATGTATATGCACGTTATGGTAAGGTTGGGAAAAAGTCAACGGCGCTTGACAGTTTGTCTATCTCTCCCCTCGCAATACCTCCCCCCTTCTCCTCTCTCTCTCTCTCTCTCTCTATATATATATATATATATATTATATATATATATATATATATATATGTTAAGAATAAGGAAATGAATCCGACAGTATATGTATAGATAAAAGGATATGAAAACACACAATATTTTAAAATGAAAATATTTTATATCATATTCACAGGTAATATTGAACAATATTTCGATTTATAAAAAAAATCATCTTCAGAGCTTGTTTTTAATCCGGACTCATCGAGAGAGAAACAGGAAATAATTTCAAAACGAAAGCATTGATGTTCCAAAAAGCGTGCAAGTCATGCGATCGTTTCGTCATCAGCACATCCGCTACGCGTTTCTCGGCCAACGACATAATTGAACATCAATGCTTTCGTTTTGAATTCAAATTATTTTCTGCTACTCTCTCGATGAGTCCGGATTAAAAACAAGCTCTGATGATGATTTTTATAAATCGAAATATTGTTCAATATTAACTATTAATATGATATAAATATTTTCATTTTAACAGCATTGTGAGTTTTCATATCCTTTTATGTATACTTTATATATATATATATATATATATATATATATATATATATATATATATATAGAGAGAGAGAGAGAGAGAGAAAGGGGGGAGAGAATCAGACATAATGGTTGGGATACAGAGAGAACAAGCAGATAGGTAATATACCGAGCATGCATATAGAGACAGACATACACAGAAAAGAGACAGACAGACAGACAGAGAAAGACAGAGAAGAGAGAGAGATGGGGTGGAAGACAGACCGAGAGAGAGAGAAATAGAAAGAGAAGGATAGATAGATAGATAGATAGATAGATAGAGAGAGAGAGAGAGAGAGAGAGAGAGAGAGAGAGAGAGAGAGCAAACAGATATGGACAGAGGGACAATTATACACACATACAAATATAAATTGAGACATACGGAGGAAATATTATTGTATTTCTTACAGGTCAGATTTTCTTTAGAAATAAAACGACGATGTCATTATTTAATCATTAGTTTCTTCTTTTTAAATTCTCTTTGTTTTTAGAGTCGCAACTCCTTGTGGTTGTTATCTCCGTGAAAAAAAGAAAAGGTGTTGACCAGTCGTATCAGAAACAAGAATAGAGATTATCCATTCTAGTTATAACGACGAATGTTTGCTGTGACCAAAGAAACACACACGAAATTACGATTAAGAAAAATGCGTTAAGAATTAATGATAAGGACAGACAAATCGTCAACAACAAAAATGCAAATTAGAATAAAAGTGACGTCATGTTGTTTATCCTAATGATCTAACGAGTCAGTAGCAACATGATGATTGGAACAAAAATTGATTTCACATTAGGCAGGTGCGTTTTCCCTGTTGTTGTCCGTTGTTGTTAGCAACTTTCCGTCCACTAACGACGATGGCGTAGTGTCCAAATAATAGATTAATAAATATATATAACTAAAAAAATCTGCATCAACGCAAGTGGCTTTGCAGGCCTATCCCTGAGTGACAGTCTTTGGTGCACTGACTGAACACAAACTGTGATGCTTTCTTGGGCTGCTGTTTTATTTCCCTCTTTCTGTCTTTCCTTGCTGTTGAGGCTATTCTCCTCCCCGCGTCACTCCTCTTTGTGCGATACTTAACATTAAGGCACCAGGACGCACGCTCTTTTGCATCTACCCCCCAGGCGTTTGTGTCAACGTGGCATATCCTCATGTCTCTCCCGCTGGCATCTTTATAGCTTCGTAAATAGTAGAAAATACTTGCGGTATTATTTACATATTATTCACCATGACCCCCGTACAAGTAGGATGGGACACATGGTCAATCCATTTCTCTTGGGAAAGGATAACAATGAATAACTTTTCTCTTCTCAGTGACTTCTACGTAAGCATTGGTCATACCTATTCTGGATTGTAGACATGTTCTTTTTTCTTTATTTATAGCAAATTAAAATTATGACAATTTTCTCTCATATGCACACCTATAGATCCAATATTCATCCATAAATGCAAAGTTCTATCTAGTTGTTGAATTACAGAGAATTGTGTTTCTTTTTGTATTTTCTATCATATGAAAAGTAAGCCTGATTTTGTTTTACATATTCGAAATCGAATCGAATATATATATATATATATATATTATATATATATATATATATAGGGTGTTCGGGAGAAAGTGCTTGATAACTACTGAATTTAAGTGATTGTAAAAAAATTCAACAGGCACGGATATTACTTTACTGTCAAGTTTCACTCAAAATAACCACCATTAGCGTCGATCAAAGCCTCAATCCTGCTCCAGAACTTGAAGCAAGCTGATATTACAGTTTCCTTGGGAAGAGTCTCAAAAACTACCTTAATTCTGACGATTAACTGGCATTTTGTAGAACTATCACGGTGATTGGTTTCTTTCTCAACAGTGCCCTATACATAATAATCCATGAGGGTAAGATCTGGGGAGTTCAGAGGCCAAGTATTTGGACTGGTGTAGTCGTATAAATTCGCCGACAACCATTTAATTTTTTTTCCAGGTCTTGACTACAGTGTTTAGCAACTCCATGTAGGCATCTGAATTCAACCTGGTACCCTCTCTGAAACAATGCAAGGAATTCTGCTGTAGGAACGCAATCAGGTCGTCTGTTATATTGCTTTCTTCTAACTACATCCTAGTAGTTTCCATTGCAATTTCCCGGTTCATGCCTGATTGTTTTTACATGATTCAGGGAGCATTGGGTAGCACCCATAATCTCCTTATATTGATGGCCAGCACTGATCATCATTTATACAAGTTATTCTCTTCCATGATTCAGGTGGGCTCCAGTCATCCATTCTGTCATCACGTAAATTAATGTTTAAGGGTCCAAAGTTTTATATGATGCGTAGTGTGCGTCAATGAAACCTACGGAGAACAATAACCAAATAGGAATATGTCAAAGTTATACCGAACACCATATATATATATATATATATATATATATATATATATATATATATATATAGGGTGTTCGGTATAAATTTGACATATTCATATAATGCTAAATCTCTAAGTCTTTTGTTATTTCTTTACTTTATATATATATATATATGAATTATATATTTATATTCTGAGATAGATTATATATATATATATATATTAAGAGATATAAGAAATTATATATTTTATATCATGGAATATATTATATTAATGTATTTATATTATGAAATGTATAAAATTATTTATTTATATCATGAATTATATTATATTATATTATGTAATATAATCTAATTGATGATATAAGTAAATAATTTCATACTTTTCATGATGTAGATACATTAATAAGGCCGGGTTAGCTCAGTCGGTAGAGCGTTTGGCTAGAAATCACAAGGTTCCTAGTTCGATACCGGCCCTCGCCAACTCAGCGTATGAGTAGCACAGGGATCTGTGCGGTAAAGTAAGGAGCTGTCGGTAGGTTTGGCGCCCCACCTCAGACGCAAAAACAATCTCCTTGGTCTAGTGCCAGTGAAAAGGGGATAGACTCCCTCGCTGATTGGCTGATACCGACTATAGGCCACCCCGAAGACTTTACGATTATATTATGTAATACTATCATTAATCAATAGAAGATAAAAATCTTAAAAAATAAAGAATTGTAAGCCAATTCCTATTCGATAATGAGAAAGGATCTTTAGACTTTCGAACTGGGCGGTTCATTTTCATTTTCATTTTTTAACATTGTCATTTGACAAGTTAATTCAAATCTTTCCTTTTCAAATTAAGTTTTCGTAACTGGGCACATGATAACCATGTTCATGAATATTGGATCATTGCAAAGCAAGAAGATAGGCATGATAAGGTTTTTCCCCTAATCTAGGATTCCAACAAGATTGTGCTGTGAAACCAACAAAGTCTAGCTGTGCTGTGAGGAACACCAGGCCGGCCGAAACATCGTGTCAATGATGCCTTTTAAATAAAACCTGGTTCATGAGTGATCATCTAGTACTTGCTTACAACAAAAATATATATATATATATATAATATATATATATATATATATATATATATAGAGAGAGAGAGAGAGAGAACTTATTTCTAATGTAAGAAGTTAAATGTACGTTTCAGATTAGGAATATACATGTTTACCAACCACTCCGCACGTTCCGGATATGACACAAGGTCAATATCTTAAGTGAAGCCTAACAGGTTTGAATTTAGAGTTTTCCTTCTACCAGTCTGACTAAATACCGTGCAAAGGTTAAAGAGCCCAGTCTGCCAGACTGTGTGTGTCAAGAAAAGAAGGGCGAAGGTGTCTCGTCAACATTGAAGATAGTGTAGATACGACAATCCGAACACTTGACGAATACGCTAATACAAGTAAGGAAATATTAATTTCAACAGCCAGAAAAAGCAATTGCAACACATTGACAAGCAGAAATACATCAAAAACTAAAAAAAAAAAAAAACAGAAATGGGAAGAAAAACAACGACATGGGTACTTCAAGCGTCAACCTCAAGAGACATCACATCAAAAGACATGGACATGGCTACGAAGAGGAAACCTCAAGAAAGAAGCCAAATCGGTTATAATCAGAGTACAAGACAATGTAATTAGAACAAAATCAGTAAGGGCAGAATGTGTGGAGACAGAGACGAAACGATCAATCATATGATAAGCGAATGCAGCTGACTAGAACAAAGAGAGTACAAAACTAGGTACGACACTGTGGGAAAGGGAATTGCGCACTGGGAATTGTGAAAGAAATTCAATTTTCACCATAAACTAAATTGTATATGCACAAGCCTGAACCTGTCCCGGAGAATGAGACACATACAATTCTCTGGAACTTCGAGGTACAGACGGATCACCTACTCCCGGCCAGGAGACCGGCCTAGTATTGATCCACAAGATGAAGAGAATATGTCATCTCGTGGATTTTGCCGTCCCGGCCAACCACAGAGTGAAAATGAAAGAGACCGAAAAGATAAAGAAATACTTGGACCTTGCCAGAGAACTGAGAAAACTGTGAAACACGAAGCTAAGGGTCATACCAATTGTAATTGGTGCCCTTGAGGCGGTTCCCAAAGCTTTGGAAAATAATTTGGGTGAACAGGAAATCAGAGGAAGAATCGAGACCATCCAAACTACAGCACTCTTAAGATCGGCTAGATGGAGACCTAAGGCAAGTTGGTGTCACTCAGCCTCTAGTAAACCACCTGGTACGGCCGGTGTGAAAAAAGAGGATATTAATAATAGTAATAATAATAATAATAATCTGAATCCCTGATAATTGCAGCACAATATAATGCCATAAGGAAAAATTACATAAAAGCAAAAATAGATAAGACACAACGGAACAGCAAATGTAGAATGTGTGGGGAAAGAGACGAAACTGTCAATCACATAATAAGCGAATGCAGTAAACTCGCACAAAGATAGTACAAGTCTAGACACGACTGTGTGGGAAAGGTGATTAACTGGGAACTGTGCAAGAAATTCAGTTTTCCCCATTCAACTAAATGGTATATGTGCTAACCTGAATCTGTCCTGGAGAATTAGACACACAAAATTCTCTGGGACTTTGAGGTACAGACAGATCACATAATCCCGGCCAGGAGACCAGATCTTGTCTTGGTTGACAAGAAAAGGAATACTTGTCATCTCGTGGACTTTGCCGTCCCGGTCGATCACAGAGTGAAAATGAAAGAAAACGAAAAGATCGATAAATACTTACACCTTGCCAGAGAACTAAGAAAACTGTGGAACATGTGGGTTAAGGTGGTGCTCGTTGTGATTGGGGCCCTTGGAACAATCCCCAAGGGGTTAGAAAGGAGTCTGGATGAATTAAAAATCGGAGGAAGAATCGAAACCATCCAGACTAAAGCATTATTGAGATCGGCTGGAATACTCAGAAGAGTCCTGGAGGAAAATTAGAGGAGACAAGCAATTTCCAATGTTCAATAAATGTCACACTCTGTTTTTGTCGGAGTTATTAAAAATTACAAAAAGAATAATAATGATAGATCATATTATAAAACAAATAAAAGAGAAATGAAAGAAAAATACAAACAAATAGAATAATTAAAAATCAACACCAAATAAAGTGTAAAAGATAATAAAATAACGATATTCCAAAAAATATTAATCTATCTATAAATATTAATAAGAGATTTATATTTAACTTTTTAAGTTCGAAGCAACACCGGGTATCTTTGCTAGTAGATAATAGACTGGAGATAATGTTTGACGATGGATATGTGCATACAAGATTCCTGGTTCGATACCGGCCCTTGCCAACTCAGCGTATGAGTAGCACAGGGATCTGTGCAGTAAATTCAGGAGTTGATGGTAGGTGTGGCGCTCCACCTCAGACGAAAAAAATTACCTTGGTCTAGCGCTTGTAAAAAAGGGCATATACTCCCACGCAGCCCCGACGTCTTTACTACTTTACATTCTGTTTGAATTAAGAATTTTCCTTCTCTAAGAACACTTGTTACGTTAGACTAATAGGCTTTATGGAAACCATGGGATTTCTGATAACAGTAGCATGTTAGATACCAGTTCAGCTAGTTCTTATGTGTGTTGGCTGTCCAACTTTACAAATATCGGATATATCCGTACCATTCCCTGAAAACTCCAAATACTCAATCACATGTCCGAGTATTATCATACGCTTATACGGAAAAATTGAAATGAGAAATCTTAAGAAATTCTAACAAAATGTTATAGCTTTGGTTCTGAGCAAAAATCAAACTATCTTGTTGGTACAAATAATATTCGATAGATATGAAATAATAATAGAAAACAACTTTTTCATATATGTAATTATATATTTACCAACCCCTCCGCACGAGCAGGATGTGACACAAGGTCAATTTCTTAAGCAGAGTTCAACAGGTTTGAATTCAGAGTTTTCCTTCTCCTAGACCGGTTGTCTAACCAAGGTTAAAGAGCCCAGTCTGCCCTACTATTTATCCATAGCTGGAGGGAGAGTAGGATTCATACCTTTCCCAAGGGTATTAGCGCAATGTGAAATGCAATTACCAAGTCCAGGTTTTCGTAGATGTAATGCCACATCGGCACATTGATATTATTATGAAAAAATCAGAAATCATAAATAACATAAAATTGGTGAACTTTCAGACTTTTTCGATAGCATTTTTCGATTTCTTGAGTTGAGTTATGGAGGCGTGTGGTTTAATGGTTAGCGTCGTAGGAAATGGACTCGGTGACCCGAGTTCAATTCCTGGACGAAGCTGTTTTCATTTCACATGGCACTCATACCCTTGGGAAAGGTATGAATCCAATTCTCCCTCCAGCTATGGGTAAATAGCAGAGTAGACTGGGCTCTTTAACCATGGCTATGTAATCAGTCTGGGAGAAAGAAAACTCTGAATTCATACATATTAAACTCCGCTGAAGAAATTGACCTTGTGTCGCATCCTGCTCGTGCGGATGGGTTAGTAAATATATACATATATGGAAAATAGTTTTACGTGTACTTAGATAAAGTGACTAGATTGTGCTTTGTTTCGTTCAATATAAGGTCGAACAATATTGTCGAATGCATTAAAGTACATGACCAATAGCCCAACACTTATTTCATACTAAATAGTTGTATTCGACAATGGTTTTATGACGATATTGAATAAAACATTGGCAAATATTGACAGGTGTGCGTTTGAGTGCATTAGGTGGTTTATTTTTACAGACAATAACAGACGTTGTGTTGCATATTTTATTAGTGTGTTTGCGTTAACCTAGCAGATATTTATACGGGAAAGAATACAGCCTGGTTTCTCGTGAGATTTCCTCTACTGGATATTATAATATTGACAGCTGACACAATATAGTGTAACAGATAACGCCTCTCGTGGAATGGTATGTGATATCAATGTTTAAAGATTTTATTAGTATTGGGAAATAAAACTCACACACACCCTCACACACACACACTCACACACATACACTTCACACACACACACACTATCTCCATCCCCCCTCTCTCTCTGTGTGTGTGTGTGTGTTTGGAACCAGTCTATGTCTACTTGTCAGTTAACAGTCATATCGGCCCCTTTATCAATAATTAATATGGGGGTCACAATACCTTCTGGCCCAACTTCCGTCTGTCCATTATGGCAGAATATTCCTCCAGTCATTTGGTTGATTGGTTCTATTTTATGGCATGTCAACCCTTGTTGTCTTATTTTATGCCAAAGACGTTTTGTTTGATTCATTCTTGATGGGTAATACATTTTTTATACTCAATTTCTTAAAACATATTTTGTTAAACTGATGTTTTTATATTCAGCTAATATATAGGAAGCTGATAGGTGGTAAGAAGGACCTGGGAGTAGCCCACAATCCCCAGACTACCAGAATTGGAACTTAACAATCATATAGAGTTTAACGTCATACCCAGGATATTAAGACCCTCAGGCTCCGCCTTCTAATATATATATATATATATATATATATATATATATATATATATATATATATATATATATATATATAAGATTTTTGGATGTTTGTTTATTTTAGAAACGTTGCTGAATAAAGTATATATTAAATTTTTACTTTAAGGCACTTACAACGCATGTATCGCATAAAATTCGATACTTTTTCTTATAGAGCAAAGGATGGCTCGGTGTGTAGAATACCGTACAGACTGTTTCGACTTTATTAAGTCTCATCAGCGGTATATACTAACGATTTCCCTCCGACAGAAATCGAAACCGGGACTTCAGCAGACACAGTGAAACACTAGTGAATCACTATATCCGAGCCATCCTTTGCTGGGGTTACACTTGTCAAGTTCATTTTCTATAAGAAAAAGTATCGAATTTTATGCGATACATGCGTTGTAAGTGCCTTCAAGTAAAAATTTAATATATATATATATATATATATATATATGATAAAAAGGACTAGGGCTTGCCATAAGGGCAGTAAGTTTGGGATAATGACATAGGTGCTATTGCTTGACATGACCAGCTGATTGATCGACGGGGCTTTTCGGACTACTCATATATCCAATGTAAATCTGCATGTCATGGACTGTTCAGTCACTAGTGCTCCATCCTTAGCAATCACGAGTCGCGTCCCACGGCGACTAGTAAGAATATTGCACCTGTGCAGAGGTGCAGTCGGTGTATTCTAAAGCTCCTGTCGACAGTGCTGTCCTCCAACCAGATCAGAGGAGCAGAAAAGGCTCGTCTTTTTGAAAAAGGTATAAACAGAATTTATTTAATCCTAACGAAGAATATAAAACTGCATGAGAATGATATTACCAATTGCAATAATTGTGGTATGATGTAAACTCTGGATATACTAAAATATCCTGTCAGAAAATTGCAGAAATATCTAAGGCACGTGAGTTTTTCTAACTAAAAAAACGATGGCAAAATTATTAGTTATTTATATGTGATAAAAATCAAATAGACGGTGTAGCCGACAACTCATAGAATTCGGACACTTTATAGCCTGTATAACATTTGCTATATCCTCCTTTGTGATATATATATATATATATATATATATATATATATATATATATATATATATATATATATATATATATATGAAGATAGGAGGGTTGGAGTAAAATCCGACAATTTTCAGCTTTCGTCTGATAATAGACAGATTAATCGCCCCCAGTTGCGTTAAAAGGATGTCTACAAGAATGATCTTAGCTTCCAGCTGGGAAAATTTGGCTCAGGACCGCCCTCATTGGTGGCAGGCTCTCCGTAGAGGATTGTTAATGTCAGAAGTCACCCTGATGTAACATCATGAAGCTAAGAGGTCTAGAAGAAAGCAGCGGCAACAAAGCACCGGCACATCAATATCTTCAGGGACAGCCTTCAAATGCGACATTTGTGGTCGAGAAAGTTTTTCAAATAGTGGACTTCACAGGCACAGGAGTCGCTGTAACTTCAGGTGCACAAAAAACTACATTATAGTCTTCCGAGATTGAAATGCCATGATAATATATCCATATTTTGTTGTAAATTGTTCACCGCCAGCAGTCAAGTAGGTAAAATTTTGCTTTTCCTATAAATTGAGTGGATTGAATATAATTTTACTGCTAAGTAATTTTGATGGTTTAGTCAAGATACATTATATTTACTTTTTGGATATTAGTTTATTTATTCATCTGACAAAAAAAAAGCAAGAAAGTAAACTAACAAAAATAAGCAAAAACAGCTGATGTATTCTCTAGCAGTAGATGCAGACAGGTATTAAAAATTGAGGTGTTTCTTTTAACTGAAAATTATTGACGGAAAGGCAATATTGTTTTTATGAGACGAGGAAAAACAAACTTAATTCGATATTTTATTTTATTTGGTGTAATATTTTTGTTTCAATGAAAACCTATGGAAATCTAGTGTTGATTTACTTTCTTTTAAGCGAGAGATTTTCCTTTTCTATTTTTCCTCAACAAATAAACGTCAGTCCTCATCGATTTGTAAAAGGCGGTATCCAAAAATTAAAATCAAGTTGACACACTTCCCTTTGGAATACTTAATATGGAAGCTTAAGCGGGCAAAAACAATAATCTAATTTGACACAAGTGGAAAATAAGAACAAATCAAATTAATATTTTTACGCTTAAGGGTTCCATAATTTTGCTGCAATAGCCTGTTTTTTTTTTTTGTTGTTTTTTTTTTTCTTATTTTGTAGTTCTTTATTTTACTACGTCTATATAGAAGGGAAAGATAGAAAGAAAAGATTCAAGAATCACAGAAAGATTATACTTAAAAATATATTGGCAAGTATTATTCTGTGCATGTATTTTTGACTTATACATTATTTTGTTCTCGGTGAAAACGATTTGCAAAATTGAGAAAAATTTACAATATTAAATAAGCAAAAATCCCACCATTAGTTGAATTTTAATCGAGAAAAATGTTTATCAAAAAGACGTAATCACACGTCTCATATATATATATATATATATATATATATATATATATATACGGGGGGGGGTGTATGGTTGAAATAGTTTTTTTGCGAAGCTTTGTTGAATTTATTCAGAAGAACAAATGTTTTTCTTCAGTCCAATTTTATGCT
>CM042146.1:3610968-3620968 GCA_023376005.1 Doryteuthis pealeii | reverse complement strand
CGAACCAATAGTGTCTTACAATGGAAACAAACCAGGTGTTTTCTTCATAACTGTTTGGTTTCAGAGAATTTTTTTCTTGATTTTCTTATAAAGTACCACTTTCTCAGTTTTTTTCTCTTTCTCAAGTTTTTTTTGAGCGACGGAGTCTTAACAATCAATAAACAAAGTAATAAAACGAACGTCATTTAAAACTTAATTTCACATTTTTTTTTATTAGAATCATCTGACACGGGACAGGACAGACAGACAAACAGACAGGACGTGACATTGTCATTGTTTATTGAAACAACCACCATGAATTTAAATTCCAAATTTAATATGTCATTGTTAATATATATATATATATACATAATTAATATATATTAATAATATATATATATATATATATTATAATATATATATCCCCCATCGTGCCGCGTAAGATAACGCGAATACTCATTTACAGTCTCTGCCAAATATGCCCCTATCACACATTGTCCTCAGGGAGGCTTCTAGTGCAGCATCCAGTTATCCGCCTGATCACAATTATATATACATCCTCTCCCCCTCTCTCTCTCTCTCCTCTCCTCATGTATATATATATATAATATATATATATATATAATATATAATATATATATATAGGTATTTAGTACATCTCTATTTTTCTCCAAGTGCCCAGAGTTGTAAGTCTCTTCCCAGCTCTGTTTTTCCAACAAGAATGTCCAACTTTGATCGAAAATTCCACCCTTATATCCGTGTCCTATATCCGGGAAGGCGCGTGATGGTATGTATAAGAGTCGTCAGAAATGGACTCGCTAGACCCGAGACCAAATCCTAGACAAAGCTGTTTTCATTTCACATAGCGCTAATACCTTTGGGAAAGGTATGCAATGACTACTCTACCTCCAGTATCGGGTAAATAGTAGGCAGAATGATCTTTAACCTTGGCTAGAGTAACAGGGTAGAAGCATGGAAAACTCTGAATCAAAACCTCGTAAAATTCCGCTCAAGAAATTGACCCTGTTCAATCCTTGCTCGTGCGAGGTGTCGTTAATCCACAAACACAACACACAACACCACACACACACACACACACACACACACACACACACACATATATATATATATATATATATATATAATATATATATATATATATATGGAAAATACGGTTTGGCGGAGGAAAATTAATCCGACAATGATTGAGAAGAAAAATGTTCTTTAAAAATAAACACAAGCGCAAGTATGTTATGATCAGGGAAACAATTTTCTGTGTCAAATACTTAAGCATGGTCCCCCAAGTAAACATTACTTAAAAAAAAAATAAAAGATTTTTTATAGGTTTTTGCTTTTTTTTTTTCTTTTTACCCCCCCCCCCCCCCGCCCATTTCTCCCCTTTTTTTTTTTTTTTTTTTATTTTTTTTTTGTTTTTTTATTGTTTTTTTCCAGGACACTGTTAAGTTAATTTTATGTGAGGCCAGTGCTTAAGTGACTTGACACATAAAATCTTTTCCCCTGATCATAAACATCCAGCTGTATTGTTATATTTTAAAAATATTTCTTCTCAAAAAAAATAATATATATATATATATATTACTCTTCATATTATATATAAATATAATATATTATATATATATACATATATATATTATATATGTATATGGTTTGTTTTTAATTCTTATGTGTATAAGGTGTTCCTGTCTGGATTCATTTTTTTTGAAAATCTTGACCATTATCCATGTTTCATTTAGGTGATTGATTCTTCCCGGGAATTGGTAACATTGTAACAATCACTACATTTCGTAAGTATATTGGCTGAGTCGCAAAGAATTTTTTTTATTTTTCAAAAATTTTTGTGGGGGCGGGGGGCCCCTTTCGCCCCCCCTATAACATGTTTTACGTGCTCAGACATTTTATTAATGGTATGGCTGGGCCTACCAGTAAGATTGACCATTTCTTTTTAATATAAAGACAATTAATTTGCTGAGACACGACAAAAAAGAATAACACTGATTAAAATACGTAATTATCTAAGCAAACACAATTAAGGCTATTGTCCAATAATAAAAGGGGGAAAAATATTACTATGGACAAATTATTTTATAAACACACACGACTAAAAATAATAGTAATATCTACAAACACGCGTATATGTGGGCCGGGATTGAAACTTTACTTAAATTCAATATATAAAACAACGAAAACTTAAACTGTAACTCAAATACTCTCGGGGTACGATTGCGATGAGATGTAGTCTCCCTGGAAGATGGCACGTTTTGATTTTCACCAGCTGCTTAATTCCCAACTTTTTTTTTTATTTTTTTTCTTTTCCCCCCCCCACAAAAAAAAATATTCTTAAAATTTTTCCCCCCAATGTCTTTTGTTGATGTGTAGGATATGTATTTACTTATATACCTATCATTTCCCGCTTTGAGGTTTCAAAACTAGCGCTAGCTGGTGGTCCTTTCACTGAATTCCTGAGTAACAAAGCAAACTCTTCTTCAGGTCTCTCATCCTGAGTATTCTAGCCCTATTCTCTAACAATTGCTGTTGTCGCGAATGCATCAATAATTCTCTGATTTCCAGTCCCTCTAATTCTCTCTAAGTGCAACATACAATAATGTGTGATCATCAGTTCTCTAATCACCTCAGGCTACTCCTACAAAATACAAAAAAACAACAGACGCACCAAAGCGTCTCACACTACTGGTCCATCGTCGCTCTCGCCTTTACCCAACCCCATCCTAATGCCATCCATATTTTTTTTTTCTCTCAAGTAAGCGTCTATTATGTGTCTATTTTTTTCGTTTTCTTTAATCTCTCTCTTGTTTNCAATGTAGCATGTCGAAAAAATTAACGTTCCATTCCATTCTTGATTTTGTCTTGGTAAATACATCTTATAAACTTGTACTGTTGACACCTTGTATTCTGAAAAAAAAAATAACGCGTGATTCATTTTCTTTTTTCAGAATATAGTTGCATCAAAAAAGTAACAGTTTAAATATGTATCTTACCAAGTGGACAAAAATCAAAATGATTGGGAAAACGATACTTTTGATACTTTTTTGACAGCATTAATATATATAATATATATATATATATAATTATACATATATAATATATATATATATTATGAAAAATAGATGGAAATTAATTCCGACAGTATGAAATTAACATTATGAAAAACAAACATCATATGTTTTTACTAATGTATAATTTCATATATTATATATATATATATATATATATAATATATATACTAGAAAAAACGTTGCGGTCACCCTTTAAGCTCTCGCCTAGATGATTGGGATTAGGAAAAGATTAGGATCTGCCAAAATAATCGCGGGCTTTACATTATTAAAAACGAATTAGAATTTATTATAACCATTATTTAGGTACAAATTTTGATCTAACAGATCGAAAATTAGAATAACATAATGATTTAAAGATCCTGATTTTAAATACTGGATCATATAATAATAATACAGGTGTTCTTAGAAATCACATATAAATCAATCCCTCACTACCAAGTGTTGGATTACCTCTCATATCTATCTATCTATCTATCTATCTACTCTATATATAATTATATATATATATATATATATATATATATATATATATATATATACTAACAAGACATGTGGTTGTAAACACCAATAGGATGATTTAATCATTAGAAACGGTGATATGATTTCTTAAGAGATAACTAGATATATAGTTCAATAGTGTACACTTGATTTAAACATTTAATACTCATTTTATCGTTTTCATTAATTGTTTATTTCTTAAATGGTTTCTTAAAATATTCTTCTATCATTGATTTATACACTTGCATATATTTTTATTCTCTTATCTATATGGAAAAGTGATGGTTAAGTTATGTTTAACGCCCACTCGAGAAAAAATAGTTTGTGTATATAATTTAAAGTTCTGGCTGTCTGATTATATATATTATAGTATATATATATATATATATATATATTATAATTATATATACGTGGCTTAACTTTGGATCATTTATATGACGCGTATGTGAAATAATAATTAATCATTGCATGAACATATTGCTGATTTTTAAAGTAAAATAAACTCCAATAGATTTGGTGCATAGGAGATTTAGTCTTAGGGAGCGTCTAGTACAGTATGTCTATCTACATTAATATATCTCTTTGGAAGCTCTCCGCCGAATGGGTATTTTCCACAGGTATGACAGGTGTTGTTGTAAGCTATTGATAATCCGCCTGTGTTCCCATTCATGAAGTACTTGAATAACGTTTCAATTCAGAACTCTTAAGCATTATCTTTGTGTTCATAAACTCTGCCCAATTTATTCTGAGTCATATAATAAGCCCGAAATTCAAAGTCATGACGACATTCTTTAAAGATTGTGCTTTCTATTAGTGAATACTATCAGAAAGGTAAACACACACACACACACACAACACACACACATAGTATATATATAATATATAATATATATATATAGTATAGTATATATTTGATTGTATTACTTATTATATTTAACTTCAGCTAATATTGAGCCAACTCGGATTTTGATATTATAAATTTTTTCACTAATTAGTTTTATATAAGTACCCAAAACTCAGTAGAGTTAATTAACAAATTAGATCAAAGAAGCTACTGGAAACTGAAAAGATGTAATAAAAAGATTTGACAACAGAGAGGGGTATATGATGAAATATAGAATAACTGAAACATACTCTTCCACATCACTCCCGAATTTCATTGCTAAATTTTCTATTTACTATTAAAATAGGAAGTAAAGAATAAATTTACCGTTATTTTCTTTGTTAATGGATTTCTTTCAAGATTTATCCTGAATGTTTTGCTCTATTCATTAAGATAAAAACAAACAATAAGTAATCAATAAAAACTAGAGCAATATTTATTAAAATCAATTCTTAATAATCAATATGAAATTATCCTTTCTTCAGATGTAAAAACGCTATTTTGTTGCATATAAAAAATGGAAAATAAAATTGCATGTTATTGTAGTATGATATGGCCAACAGTTAATAATGTAAAACAATTTTATTAATAATTGAGGTTTAAAAAAATAATCATGGAGAATATGTGTAAATAACAAAGGAATTGTGACTTAAGTAGTATATATAGTTTCGGTTACAGACAGACGAAGACACATATCTCCATTAATAATTAAATATATATAATATATATATATATATATATAGTAGAGTCGACGGGTGGCTAAAGTCGGTATCAGCCAGTCAGCGAGCGAGTCTATCCCCGTTTCAATAGCTCTAGACCAAGGATTTTTTAGCATCTGAGGTGGAGCGCCACACCTACCATCAACTCCTTACTTTACCCCACAGATCCCTGTGCTACTCATACGCTGAGTTGGTGAGACGGTATCGAAAACTAGGAAACCTTGTGGTTTCTAGCCGAACGCTCTAACCGACTGAGCTAACCCGGTCCTCTATTGTGTTAAACTCTACTTGACGATTCTTCTTTATATATATTATATATATATATATAGTAATATATATATATATATATATATATATAGTATGATTATATATATATATATATATATATAAAATGTTGAGATGGTACTGTTTCAGCTTTTATGGAATGGCGTACCAAAGGCAGTATTATGGTAGGAGTGCTTCAATATAAAATAGAGCTGTTATATAATATAATAAGTAAATATATAAAGATTTGGACATATCTATTTACATATCTATTTACATATCTATTTACATATCTATTTGATCGCAATGCAACGGCATCCCATATATATTTGAATTTTTGAATTTCCTTGAAATTTTTTCGATTTTCCTTACATGAAAAATCTTCACCTGAATGATTGCATTGCGCATGTAGACCAATATGGTTGTGAATGTTCCTTTGTCACCTAATAAATAGATATATAAACCCTTTATATATTTATCTTATTATATACTATATATATATATATTATATATATAATGGTGTGTGTGTGTGTGTGTGTGTGTGTGTGCAGTGTGGTGGACTCTCGTAATCGTGAAACGATAGTTGAGTGCAGCAGGGATTGAATTGATTTCTCCCATGTTGTGCGCATGCTGTCAAGAAGACATTTTGTGTTCCTCGAGTGTGACAGCAGCCAGCCCCTCTGCGAGCATGAAGCAACACTGACAAAACGAAATGCTTCCAAGGCGGGATTTTAAATGCTTTTTTTTTAAGAGCTTAAGGCGGAGCCGATTTGATGGCTTCAGTCGATATTTCTTCAATTTCCAATGCAGTACTCACATTTTAAAATGCTATAAATTTTCCTATCCAAATACTCTTCCTCCAGCCCCATATCCCATTAATATATATATATATATATATATATATATTATAATATATATATACAAGGTGTGTCAAAAAGGTATCGATATTTTTTTAACTTTTTGTGTTCTATATATATAGAAAGAAAAAAAACAACCCTTCATTTCATTTTCCTTTATCTTGTAAATACGGCCTTTAGAATCGTACGTTTGACAACAACCTTGTATTCTAAAAATTTAATTAACGTTCCATTCATTGTTCATTTCTATCCTTCGTTAAATACATGTTCAAAGTCGATACCTTTATGACACATAATATATATATATATATATTATAATTATAGTATATAATATGTGTGTGTGTGTGTTGTGTGTGTGTGTGGTTGTAAACGAAAATATGTTAAAAAAATGTGTAACATGACACTTGATTTCTTTTTTCTTTTATTATAACTTTCCGTGTGTGCAGGAATGGCGTTGGCTGGATATTTTTCTAGGTACGAAAGAAAAATATCTGTCTTACCATCATACTCGAAGACATTTTCTTACTATATAACTATATATATATATATATATATATAATATATATATATTATATATATATATAACAAACTGTTGATTTCTCATTAAATCTGGCCTACTTGTTTCCTTACTATAATAGCATTTTTCCTTTTTTCGTATAAGTTTATGCTGATGATTTTCTTGGTCCTACATAGTTTTCTTAAATTATATTATGAATTATTTTTGTTCTATCTTGTACGAATATAGAATGGTTACTGCAATGGAACAATCGAATGTAGTTTTTCTTATGCCTTTTTTTGGTGGACGAAATACCGTCCAATGTTTATGGTAAGATTTTAACCAATATTCTATTTTGATAAACACCGAGTTCGCTCGAAAATACTTCGATACTCCATATATTAAAAGAATACATTTCTTCTTACGACCACGATGTTTATACAATGCTACGAAGGACAGCTATAATATAAATTGATTGTACCCGTCCTGTGAATAAGAGAATTGTATTCTTCGGGTGCATATGTGAATTTCCCTTCGGAACCGATCTCACTCAGACAAGCTATATTTATTGATGTATCTTTTGACGGACCATATGACCTTTAGGCACCCCTTTTGCGATATCGATTCATCAAGGACTTTTTAAAAAATTTACACCGACCAAAATTCGGTGTTCAGGGTAGGGATTAGGAATTAAGGTTAGGGTAGAGGGTTAGGACAGCATGCACAACATGGGAGGAATCCAAATCACTCACTGCTGACACTAGTTTTCGTCACGATACGAGAGTCCACCACCACACACACACACACACACACACACACATATATTATATATATATAATATATATATATATATATATATATATATTGTGTGTGTGTGTGTGGATGGAACAAAATAATTCAGTTGAGATATATGCAATGTAATTAACTTACCAGGTCATCGAGGTCACCAGTGATCATCAAATAGCCACAGCATGCCATACAAGCAAGAACTGACAAAACTAATAAAAACTAGTATAGATTACTAGTTCCATTTATTGGAGAAATTGAAATTTTGGATTAAGTGTGAAGGTTGTCAAAAAAGTAATGCCATTCTTTAGGACAAGGTATAATTAGCCGACAACAGGAACAATGTATCATACATAAAATGAGTGCTGGTCCTCTTTTCGATCAGATACCTACATTACACTCTCCAACATAGTCACTGTTTTCTCAATAAATGGAACTGTAATCTATACTAGTTTTATTAGTTTTGTCAGTTTGCTTGGTTATGCATAGCTGTGCTATTTGATGATCACTGGTGACCTCGAATGACTGGTAATTTAATTCTTACATTGCATATAGCTCAACTGAATTTATTTTGTTCATACACACACAACACACACATATATAATATATATATATATATATATATAATATATATATATATATGTGTGATGTGTGTGGTGTCGTGTGTGTGGCTTGGACTCTCGTATCGTGAACGATTAACTAGTTTGTGTCAGCATGAGTGATTTGATTCCTCCCCATGTGGTGCATGCTGTCTACCCCCTAACCCTACCTTAATCCTATCCCTAACCCGAACAACCCGAATTTTTGTCGGTGTAAATTTTTAAAAAAGTCCTTATGAATTCGATTTATCGCAAAAGGGTGCCTAAAGCGCATATGGTCCGTCAAAAGCATACATCAATAAATATAGTTGTCTGAGTGAGATGTTCGAGGAAATATCACATATCACCGAAGAATACAATTCTCCTATTCACCAGGACGAGTACAATCAATTTATTTATAGCTTCCTTCTAGCATTGTATAAAACAATCGTTGGTCGTAGAAGAAATGTATTCTTTTAATATATGGCAGTATCGAAAGTATTTCGAGCGAACTCGGTGTTTTATCAAAATTAGAATATTTGGCTTAAAAATCTTACATAACATGACGTATTCTCAACCAAAAAAGCA
The DNA here is from genome assembly GCA_023376005.1 of Doryteuthis pealeii. Lineage (NCBI taxonomy): Eukaryota > Metazoa > Mollusca > Cephalopoda > Myopsida > Loliginidae > Doryteuthis > Doryteuthis pealeii. The sequence continues at coordinate 3,612,225 of CM042146.1, read as the reverse complement.
TAGAAAAACTACATCGATTGTTTCACTTGCAGTAACCATTCTATATTCGTTTACAAGATAGAACAAAAATAATTCATAAGTATAATAGAAAATATGTAAGGATCAAAGAAAAATATCACATAAAACTTGATACCTGGAAAAAAAAAAAATGACATATATAAGTAAGGAAACAAGTACGGCAATTTATGAGAAATCAACCAGTTTGTTATATATATAATAAGATATAATATATATATATATATATTAATATATATTATATATATATATAGTAAGAAAAATTGTCTTCGAGTACTGAGTGTTAAGACAGAATATTTTTCTTTCGTAAACCTTAGAAAAATATCAGCCAAGCACATTACCTGCCAACAAAGGAAAGTTATAGAAATAGAGTGTCAATGTTAACACATTGTAAACAATATTTTCTACACACACACACACACACACACACACACACACTATTATATATATATATATATATAATATATATATATATATTATGTGTCAGTAAAAGTACGACTGTTGAACATGTATTTACGAGGATAAGAAATGAACAATGAATGCGAACGTTATTAATTTTTAGAATACAAGGTTGTCAAAACCGTAACGAATTCTAAAGCCGTATTTACAAGATAGAAAGGGAAAAAGAGATGAAGGGTTGTTTTTGCTTTTTTCAGAACACAAAAAAGTACAAAAATATCGATACTTTTTGACACAACCTTGTATATATATATATATATATATATATATATATAATATATATTAATGGATATGGGGGCTGGAAGGAGAGTATTGATAGGAAAATGTATAGGCATTTTAAAATGTGCAGTACTTGCATTTGAAAATTTGAAAGAAAATATAGGACTGAAGCATCGAGATCGCGCTCGCCTTACTTTAAAACAAAAAAACATTTAAATCCCGCCTTGGAGGCATTTGTTTGTCAGTGTGGCTTCAGGCTCGTCAGACGGGGCTGGGCTGCTGTCACACTCGAGGAAACAACAAAAATGTCTCTTGAACAGCATAGCACAAACCTGGGAAGAGATCATTTCACTCCCTGCTCGCCACTCAACTATCGTTCACGATTACGAGAGTCCACCACACATGCACACCAACACACACACACACACACACACACACATATATAATATTATATAATATATATAGTATTATATATAATAAGATAATATATAAAGGTTTTATATATCTATTTATTAGGTGACAAAGCGAACATCACAACCATATTGGTTACATGCGCATGCAATC
>CM042146.1:3593468-3605968 GCA_023376005.1 Doryteuthis pealeii | reverse complement strand
CGAAAACTAAATATTACCTTATATATTCTGCCACGAGGTCATTATATTCGTAAGGGCATGATCGAAAGTAAGTTACGTATTTATCCAGCTCTGTTGCCACGGTTACAATGTGACCCAAGGTCGTGTCTATAGTGTATCTAGCGAGGATCGAATTCGCTTTTCAGTATTAATGGATATTTTTGCTATCTTGGTAACTGACTATCTAACCCTTTTTTAAATTCCCACGTGCCATTTTTCTCGCATCTGTCACGACCTTTCTTGTGATTGACCTTCTGCTATCGGTTAAAAAGCCGGGCACCAGAGTCACTGGTGGTGATAGGCGGCCACTTCATTACATACCTATATAGCATAAGTTGCAAAGGGTGTCGCCGAAATTGTTCTGGAATTCTTTCACCCCAGAAAGCAGGTATTTATACATCCCTTTTGGTTTTGACTCAAAGACACAGATATGGGGTATTTAGCGAGGATTGGACACACTTTTAAGTATGAATGGATCCTCCGTACTAGTTTGCTAACCATTACACGATGATGTGATATGCTTTACCTAAAGAAGTTTATATAAAAGATGATTGGCTGTAGAATTAGCCAACCAGATCTAAAGAGGCCGAGGACTACGTTGGCATACTCTATTTAAAGACATTTTCTGTAGGCGTTGAACAAAAAGGCAGCAAGTTAGAGTTTCATCAACTCTAATGGGTCTGACTGGCGGCGGGGGGTATTATGTTGGAAGAACCGAAACCCCCCTATGAAATCAGTTAATAACATAACTGACGACGCTGCCCAGCGCTGGTCAGTCAGTCGTATCTCGAACAACATCTCAACGATCGAAACTAATATCTAACAAAAACATATGTTATGCTGCTAAAGATAAATAACCACTTGAAGGCATGGTTTCTTATAATTTGCGTTTTCAATTGAGAACTTATTATACACAACATTTTATTACGTTTTCCCGTGAACATGTCCAAATATAATGTAAATTATTTAGTTTCGAAGATTAATATACATTATATAAACTAGCAAATATATGCACCCTCCGGGTGCAAGTATTTAGGTTTTAATGTAATGTAATATCGTATTAAATTAGAAAGTCTAATAAGAAGGCAGATAAAAAGATATGTAACAGAGTGGGGGTATAATAGAAAAATAGAAATGAAACTTACTCTTCCATCACTCCCGTCTTTCATTGCTGAATTTTACGTATTTAACAATTTAGTTAAATTAGGAAATAAAGAATAAAATGACAGTTATTTTTTCTTGTTAATGGATTTCATTTAAGATTCATTGGAGAGATTTTTACTTATATTCATTAAAATAAAACCAAACAATTAGAAATCAATAATACTAAGCACACATTTAATAAAATCACATTTTTAATATCAATATGCAAATTAGCCTTCCCATTCACACTGCAAACCGCTATTTTTTATATATATAAATACAATTGCATGTTATTTGTATGTAGATATGGACAACACTAATAAAAAGGTGAAGCAATTTTATTAATAATTCAGGTTTAAATATAAATAAAATCATGGAGAATGTGATGTAAATAACTATGTTAATTGTGACTCGATTAGTAATATAGTTTCGGTTACAGACATAAAAACACACAATCTCCATTATAATAAGACTAGCAATTATATGCACCCTCCGTGTGCAAGTATTTAAGTTTTGATGTAATAAGATTTTATATTAAATTAGAAATGTTAATGGAACTAAATACGACTGCAGATAAATACAATTAAAACAGAGGCCGGTATAATCGAAAGATAGAACAGCTGAAACTTACATTTCCATCACTCAAGACTTTCATTGCTAAATCTTCGTAATTTTACTGTATATTTAGAATAGGAAGTAAGGAAAAAATGACAGTTATTTCCTCTGGTTAATGGATTTATTTAAAGATGTATCCCCGCCATTTTGCTGATATTCATTAAGATAAAACCAAACAATTAGAAATTAATAACACTAAGCAAATATTTATTAAAATTAATTTTTAATATCAATATGCAAATTTGCCTTCCAATTCAAACTGTAAACCGCTACTTTTTTGTATATATAAATACAAATGAATTTTATTAGTATGTAGATATGGTAAACATTATTAATAATTGAAGTTTGAATAAAAATAAAATCATCTAGAATGTGACGTAAATAACTATGAGAATTGTAACGTGAGTAATAATATAGTTTCGGTTACAGACAGAAAAAACACACAATCTCCATTATGATAAGATTCTTATTCTTAGTCAGATTTCAAACAGAATGGGGTTATACTTTAAAAAATAGAACAACTGAAACTTACACTCCCACCACTCTCGTCTTTCATTGCTAAATTTTAGTTAAATCATAGTTAAATTAGTAAATAAAGAATGAAATTACAGTTATTACTTCTTGTTAATGAATTTATTTCAGGATTTATTGACGAGATTTTTACTCATATTTATTAGTATAAAAACAAACAATTAGAATTCAATAATAGCAAGCACATATTCATCAAAATCAAATTATTAAGATCAATATGCAAATTAGCCTGTCCGCTCACACTGTAAACCGCTATTTTGTTGTATATATAAATACAATTACATGTTATTAGCATTTAGATAAGGCCAACAGTATTAATAATGTAAAACGATTTTATTTATAATTGAGGTTTAAATAAAAATAATATAATGGAGAATGTGACGTAAATAACTAAGGGAATTGTGACTTGAGTAGTAATATAGTTTCGGTTACAGACATACGAACACACAAGCTCCATTATAATAAGAATTCTATTGCGCCTTTCTTAACTGACTGATACATACTCAGAAACAAATATCCTGCAACTTAATCATGATAGTTGCGATAGAGAGGTTACCTATGGCACTTAGGGATTTTTTTTAAAAGGGTCAGTTAATCAGTTGAGAAAAAAGTGATTCATCACAGAATAGATCTTTCCATGATTCTTTAGACTTAAACATAACACCTCATGTCTTGTCGTTTTTCCAAACAGTCCTGAGGGAAGATGTCACATTGACAATAAAGTAAGTGGCATTTTTTCTGTCACCACGTGTCTGACTTTTAATTTCATCTTCTCCTCGTTTCCACCATCATTATTCGAGTCCATCATACCAATATTTGTCCCATTTCAAATCAATTGTAAATATCTTTCCCAGTCTGTTGATGTCGTTTAAACGACTTTCGGCTAGAAGAATAAAAGGATTAGGAATGTCCCCTTCGTAATTGAAGGATAACAGATTAGTTTTAGAGATGCTCAAGGACACAGTCTATTTTCTACTCCATTTCACAACCAAATTAGGGTCAGATGATAGATCCGATGTCATGTCAAGTCATTTAAAATCTATTGAGGTCACATGATAAAGCGATGTGTCATTAGGAAATATATTGATAAATGATCTGAGCTAGGTATTTACGTGAATAAAAAAAGGTTCATTAAGGATAAAGCCTTGAGGAACATTTGTATGAATCTCCTGGATTTGGCTGGAGTAGAACCATCACTTGTACCATGAATAAAGAAATAGGTTTAAGAAAATGCATACCAAAACATTACATATATCCAAATCAATGATTTACCGAATGAACAAATTAGAAATAAAACAATTTTCTGATAAGGTTAAATTACACATTCGATCATCATAAAAAAAAATAACGGTGCAAATTGATTGTCATATTCGGAAGATATTTAAAATATACGAGTAAGATATGGTTAATTTCTTAAGCGGATTTAACAGGTTTGAATTCAGAGTTTCACTTCTAGAATGGTTGTTTAACCAAGGTTAAAGAGACCAGTCTGCCCTACTGTTTAGCCATAGTTGGATGCATGCATTTCCAGGGGTGTTACTGGTATTACGGCACGCACGTCCAACTATGTTTTACTTAGAATTTTTCTTTGTTAAGATTCTTAACAAATAAAAATGTTAAGTAAAACATAGTTGGAGGTGCGTGGTGTAATGATTATCGTCATAGAAAATGAAGAGGGAGTAACGAGTTCAAATCATAGACGAGATTGTTTGAATTTCACATACCACTAATACCCTTGAAAAAGGCATGCATCCAACTATGGCTAAATAGTGGGGCAGACTGACCTCTTTAACCATGGTTAGACAACCATTTTAGAAGTGAAACACTGAATTCAAACCTGTTAATTCCGCTTAAGAAATTAACCATGTCTTACTCGTATAAAGAGGGTGGTAAATCTATATAATTCGTCGGATGGCCTAAAGTCAATATCAGCCAATCAGCGAGGGTGTCTATCCCCTTTTCACTAGTACTAGACCAAGGAGATTGTTTTTGTGTATGTGGTGCAGCCCCACACAGACCATCTGCTCCGTACTTTACCGCACAAATCCCTGTGCTACTCATACGCCGAGTTGGCGAGGACCGGTATCGAACTAGGAACCTTGTGGTTTCTAGCCGAACGCTCTAACGACTGAGTTATGGACACAAAAACATTAAAATTGAAGATTAATTAAGCAATAGGAACGTGTAAAGAAAATTAGCGAATGCGATTTTAGTGTTGGCTTTAATGAGAAATTCAAAACTGACAATCTTATTGTATCGAGGTTAAATGAAATGATTGGTTGGATAGTTAATTATATTATTTCAAGGGAGCTCAATGATGTTTTAAACCCTAAGAAGACACTAGATAGAATTTATACTAAGATCTGGTATTTAATATCTAACAATGGCAATATGATTGTACTATTGAGATTTGATCGAATAAAATTCGAGTGACAAAACTAATAAAAATAGTAAAATAGATACACTTACAAGGAGAGATTTGAGAAATTAGGATTAATTACTTAATTAAAAATTAAATAGAAAGACGAATAATAGTTTATCTAATTGAGACTTTCAAAATAGTAGAATTTCTGATTATGCTAGATATTATTTTCAATTTCTCCTCGTACTCTTCAATTTACTGTCTAGGAAGTTTTTTTTTGTGCAAGTAGAGTTACATATTTTCAAAAGAAATTGCCTAATAAAATCAAAACATCCATAGTGTAAGAAAAGAAGACAGAATTGGATGATTAAAAGAAAAAAACAATGACAAGAAAAATGAGGGAAAAAAGCATTTTTTGGAAACGTTAGGAATAATTACTATAACCTCTGCACCACACGACGTCATATATGATCAATATCTTAGGCGAAGTTTAACAGCTTTGAATTCTGAGTTTTCCTTCTCCTAGAATGATTGCTTAACAACAGTTAAACGGCATACACTTCCCTAATATTTACCTATATGTGTATAGTATATGTAAATACCTAACTTTCTAAGGGTATTCGAACAATGTGAAATGTAAACAGCCTCGTCCACAGTTAAATGGTTGTTTGTTTTATTTTACGATATATCAAACATTTTAGGTCATTCAATACTGAATCAAGTAATTTTTTATACTGGGTTTGCTTACAGTACCTGCTGGTGTTTAAATGGTTACCACTTCAATAATTGAAGAGGCTCGTCGCTGCTTAATTCTTGTGATTTAGCGGGAAGAGGTGCTGTTAACGCGACTTGATCCAGGTTTGGAAATCGGGTCACTGTCCATATTAAACGACAATAAGACTTATACAACGTGCCACCACATCAACTACTATTTCCTGATCTGAGAATTTAAGGATGTAATAATAAGTCTACATTTTTATAAACTGTCGCTGTATTCTTTCATCATTATCTGCGTCAACATGATATTTGGTCGTGGAAATTGGGAGTGTGTATTTTCTCTTTAGTTATGCTTAAACTTTACGCAATAAAAAAAGCAATCGTTAATTACAGTTCCACTACTTATGTAATACGCTAACGAGATTAGGGGAGAATGGTGGAAAGCGGTAGGTTGTGGCAGATGACAGTCGGTGTTTGTAATGGTTCATAAGCTGTAGATTCTTGTTAGGACATATTTATGAAACAAAGAAAAAATAATCGTATTTTACACATAGACAAAACCAGACTGACCGACGCAAAAATTAAAAACTCCCGCCAACTGATGGACATTATGAGAATGACGGGAGAGAAGGGATATAGTTGTTGGCGTTTTTGTGTTATAAGGCGTCTGTCAAATGGCCACTTCTACTTATAGACTCGCCGACAACCATGTGACCAGCCTATTGGCCAATCACTGACAGTACTCTGCTGCTGTTATAATATTTATACAGGCTGTTCGGATCTTAACTCCTCACAATTGCTTTGAGCCTTCGTGGACGACGGAACATAGGATTATATCACTGGACCTTTGACACTACGTAGGATTCCATAACTCAAGACTTATTCACTTACCAAAGGATTCCATAGTTCAGGACTTACTTACTTTAAGTCCTTTTCAATTGGCCAAGGATGGCGTTCAAACACTTAACAATAGTAACATAGGCTAGCAGAGACCAGTCACGAATACCAGTCCTCTTTGAACTGGGTGAAGTGAAATACAAGTGAGCTTTAACATTAATAAGACTTTATAAAAAAGGAAAATTCATAAACGAAACCACATCTTTGTAACTTGTTGTTCATTTGATACAATTTATATTACATATTTAAAGGACAATATTTGTTACGATTCAAAATTCCCTATTCATTACTTGTACTGTTTGGTTTGTTTATTTGATGTTAAATTTCATGTGAAATTCCCTCTAACCAACATACAACAATGTCATCATGGAGTGGCCCGACATACAAGGCATTGATTTAATAACACCGTTCATTTTATGGACTATATTGTTGTACCGGCCGTTCCTACAGTGGAGAATATACACCGGTTCTCACTATAAATAGTGAGACACCGAGTGAAAAGGTTGTACTGTTACCGTTTAACGGCAAGCTAGCCGTTCCTGTACCATTATTGTAAATACACTTGTCTTATTTTACCCTACCTCGACTTGACTTCTTTTTTACTGTTGGATTAACATCACAACATATATAACAAAACCAGTGTACATGGTTAGCTTCCTATCTTCCTTAATCTACGACTTAGCCTATTAGAGTGATGATGAATGCCATATCCCGGATGTTATGATAGGTGCATCGTCACAACGGTATTTATATGTAGATAAATTAACTTAGTACATTATTCATATTACCAGGTATATATAATGAATAAGGAGAAAATTGCAATATAAGGAATTACATATAACCCTGGAGAAACATATGTAATGAAAACTATACACTCTATGTTCTTTAAAACAATTGTATTTTACTCAGCGCTAATACCCTTGGGAAAGGTATGAATCCTACTCTCCCTCCAGCTATGGGTAAATAGTAGGACAGTCTGGGCTCTTTAACCTTGGTTAAGTAACCGGTCTAGGAGAAGGAACACTCTGAATTCAACCCTGTTAAACTCCGCTTAAGAAATTGACCCTGTGTCGCATCCTGCTCGTGCGGAGGGGTTGGTAAATATATATATTCTTTAAAACATATAAAAATATAATCTCTATTCTTTAACTCATAAAACATATAAAACAATATAATCATAAAACACATAACAGATGAAAACAAATAATCTCTACTTTTTAAAACACTTTGTTCATATAGAAAAATAAGCTTTTATATTCCTGGACTATTTTTTGACATTTGTTAACGGTGCACTTCACTTCATGTCTTAAAAACCTTGTTCCTAGGAGAAATTCTGTGAGGGGGCGAATTAAGGGTAAATCAAAAGAGGAGAGATCTGATCTTTAAAATTATGGGACATCTGTTTGCTTTCCAATGTTCTTGCTGCTCTACGTGACATTGTATTTACCTGGTAAAATCCAACAACAATTCATTTTAGAAAAAAACAAGGTCACCATGCACAATCTTGTGTGATGTAACAACAGAATTTCCTAATTTTTCAGAAATTAATCCACCATTTCCCTTGTGCTTGTCCTTGTATGCGTGCCAGGCCAGAGTTCATATTGAATTCTCTTTCGAGATATTTTAAACAGTTTAGCACATTTGTAACCATTTACCAACAGCTTGAAAGACTCTGTTTAATTTTTAAATAGCCGCAAAATATATTTTTGTGAGAGTAAAATAACTGTCGCTATAAACCAATGCCAAACAATGTAGAGTTTACATTTAGGAATAAACATTATCGTTTGAGGCTTATTTTGCCTTTTTTAAAAATAAAAAATCCTTTCCTTATAAGGGTTCTCAGCTTCCTTATATGCTTCTGACTTTCATACATTGCCAGTGAATTGACACGAATTACCGATATATATATATATATATATATATATATATATATATATATATATATATATAAATATTATATATATAGTGTGAAAAAAAATTATTATTAAGACAATCAGGAATATTTCTTGTATGTTGTTTAATCTCAACTAGTTTCGACCTTCGGTCATCTTCAGGAGAAAATTTCTTATTTGAAGAAATTGTTGATGCATTATTAGAAAGGGAGCATTATAGAAGAGTTATAAATGTTCAAGTGTTATAGTGGGTTTAACATGCTGTTAAAATCCGGGTAGGCGAGTGTGTTTGATAGTAGCATGTTCATTCGTTCTGTGAAGAACCTCTATATATATATATAAGTAAAGTAAAGTCAACGGGGCGGCCTAAAGTCGGTATCAGCCAGTCAGCGAGGGAGTCTATCCCCTTTTCAATAGCGCTAGACCAAGCGCCACACCTACCATCAGCTCCTTACTTTACCACACAGATCCCTGTGCTACTCATACGCTGAGTTGGCGAGGACCGGTATCGAACTAGGAACCTTTTGGTTTCTAGCCGAATGCTCTACCGACTGAGCTAACCATATCGGTAATTCGTGTCAATTCACTGGCAATGTATGAAAGTCATATATATATATATATATATATATATATATATATATAGTACTGTTGGACTTATAATATTTTTTTAAAACTTGCTTTTGTAGCTGGAACATATTCCTGAAAATTTGATATTTTGTATACACTTTTTACTTCAAACTCTTTTGAGCCTTTTTAATGATAAAAATGCCTCTAATTTTTAAAAATAAAATTTATTTTATTTTTAACATAGAATACGGATTTTGAAAATTGTTTTGAAAATTCCGGCCCTGATCGAGAGCGTTTTGTGCCTCGTGATTAACGATCTATTCATGTCATCTTTCATATTATACATAGTTGCTTTGATAAAGACCGCCTTTTATGGTCGAAACAGATTTCTGTCAGCAAAACTATTAACATCTTGTTTTTTCTACACACTTTTTACACATACTGTCGGATTCATATCCATTTTACTTTTCATATATATATATATATATATATATATATATTATATATATATATTATATATATATATATATATATATACCATTCTGTTCATATTTATCAATCTCTCTCTATATATATATGATTATCTATATTAGATTTGCTTTAGATTTTACATAACAAATGTCATGAATCTGCAAGTGAAATTTGATTAACTTACAGTGGAGAATAAATCGTGACCCTTTCCTTTGAACAACACGTTCAAATTTCAAAAGTAAGTTTAGACGAACAAACATCTATAAGAGGTGAACGTCCAGAAAGGATCGAATAGATTCTTTTAGAAATAATCTACAAATAGTTGTCGATGACAATCAATCTCCTGCAGGCACGTTTATACATGTTATTTTCAGACTACAATGAGTCTAACATAGTTTCGCGAATTCCCACGGTTATTTACTACACATTGATATTTCTGTTTACCAATAGGTTGGAGGTCGTGATATCAATCACGTTGTCATGCCTCGAATGCAATGGAGGGAATCAATGAATGTTTATATATAAAGAAGAGAAAAAGAGAAAATAAAGAAATAAAGAAGAGAAGAGGAAATGCATATAGAAATACAGTGGCACAGTGAATATGTCTTGGTTTAATGGCATGTCAACCTTCGTGGGTTATGTAATACCAAATTCACCCTTGTAGCTGGAGGGACAAACGGGAACGTAAGACATTGCCTTGAATGCAATGGATTATGCTGAACAAAATGATGTGAACAAAAAAGAGACAGAAAGAAAAAATAAAGAAATAAAGAAGATAAGAGAAAATTGAAATATATATATATATATATATATATATATATATATATATATATATATGAAATGAATATTTTTAGAAAAAACAAATAACTGATGTTATAATTCGCTCAGCGAATTATAACATCATTTATTTGTTTTTTCTAAAAATATCTATTTCATGCTGTCGGATTCACTTCCATTCACTTTTCATATGTATATATATATATATATATATATATATATATATATTAATGTGTATGGTTGGCACTAGTATACTAGAAAAAGTAACAGTAATCCAACGTACAGTGTAATTAGAAGAGTGCTCAATATCTGTGATAGAGCGTTGATAGTTCAATGAGAAATCAAAACAAATAAAAGTTTTTGCTTTTATTTATTTAATTACGGGAACGGTATTACAACCAGCGGTTTCTTGCTGAAAGCATTCATCGGGTAATACGAAAAGTTCCTTTAAAAAATCGGGTAATACGAAAAGTTCCTTTAAAAAAGGAACTTTTCGTATTACCCGATGAATGCTTTCAGCAAGAAACCGCTGGTTGTAATACCGTTCCCGTAATTAAATAAATAAAAGCAAAAACTTTTATTTGTTTTGATTTCTCATTGAACTATATATATATATATATATATATATATGAAGACGTTCGCGTGAATGCGGACGAAACTGTTTCATCCTGTGACTTGTTTTGAGTTGTTCATTTATCGACCACTTTCCTTCTATCTACAGCATATCGCCGGATCCTAAACCCATCCACCCTACCTTCATATATATATGAGTATATATAAAAAAGATAGGAAAACACCTCAAATAGCTGTTAAAGTGAAAACGTTTTATAACTTAGCTGATATTGAACAATATTTCGATTTTATGAAAATCGTCTTCAGAGCTTGTTTATAATCCGTGTTGTTAAGAGCGGAAACGAAAGTCATATATATATATATATATATATATATATATATATATATATATATATCACAAATACTATAACAAGAATATAAGAGTAAATCGAAATATATATATATAGAAATACAGTGGTACAGAAAAATTAATGTCTCTTATTCATACTGTTATCATTTAAATTCTATTTCTTTATTATCATCACGAATATAAATCAAATCTTCAATATTCTTGTTCAGAAAGCAAGATATGGTGATAGTGAATGTCTATATATATTTACTTTTTAATTAATTGTTTTATTTTCAATGTTTCCTCCGGACATACATACACACAAACTGCTTTTTATATATGTACTAGAAGCGGCTACTCGGCGGCGCCTAGGTAGAGGAGGAGGTAAAAAAGGTAATCTCGCAGATACATTATTGTTGAGTCACGATTTGGATCCTCACAGGAGGCTCTATTAAAATCCCTATTTAAAAAAGACTTTACCTTGATCCAGCCACTTTGAAAATAAACGTCTACTATGCAAAATATTAAATGCAAAAAAATATTCCATTCTATTATCATTTAAATTTTATCTTTTAATCCTTTTCACAAATATAAATCAAATCTTTATTATTTTTGCTCCAAAACCAAGCCCTGGTGATATCTAATGTGTATACATATATATATACTTTGTCGTTAATTGTTTTATTTCGAATGTTTCCTCCGGACATACACATACACATACACAAAACTGTTCTTTATATATGTATAGACAACGTAACGTAACATTTTATTCAATGAACACACGTGTAATCGGCTGCAATTAATCGGTAACTCGATTAATTCAGTGGATTTAACCCTGAAGATCTTAATGGTGAAACTGGAGTAGGTTTCTATTGTATCCATTTCTTTAATGAATTTGCTCTACTTTGTAATGAGAACTTTGTATTTGTCTTATCGCGGACTTAACCCCTGGATTTTGTGCACCTCCAACGATCGTGCCCATATTCACCGGTAAGCCACCTTTTATCTATCTATCTATCTATCTATATATATATATATATATATATATATATATATATATATATATATATGTGTATAGATAGATAGATTGCTGCTTGTAACATAACCACATTATTTTCGCACATTTTCAGTTTTTGACCCTAAAATCCAACACTTGACATTTCATCGAACCGTCTTTTGGGTTTTTTTTTATGCGTCCTTCACTTATCTACTCTCCGTTTCAGTCTATTCAGCAAGTGTTCAATTGGATTTAAATCCGGTGACCTGCTGGGACAATCTAGAACATTTACCTTTTGACTCTTCTGTTTTTTTGGTTTAGTCTTTTGAATCCTTGTCATCTTTCCAAGCTTTTGCAACAAGGCAGCATTTTTTTTCTATTTCAATATCTTTCAGTAACCTGTAATGTAGGCGATTCCCAAGGAGGTAAATGTGAAGGGAAAAGTAAGCAGTCTCATTCAGGATTTGAACTTGGCTCACGAAGTCCATTTCCGTTAAGACACGTATAGAAATCGCAAAATAAGAATAGAAGAAATAAATTCAAAGAGCAATTCACATTTTGCTCTCTCTCTCCCACTCTCTCTCCCCCTCCCCCTCTTTCTCTCTCTCTCTC
>CM042146.1:3583468-3588468 GCA_023376005.1 Doryteuthis pealeii | reverse complement strand
TCGTGTGACTTCAGGTAACCGTCCTCCAGACAGGACATGTACCCTCAACTAAAAGGGGTAAGAGTGAGGTTTATTGCTTGGTCCCAGAAGCACCGCAAATTATGAATGACGTTGCAGCCACGCATTCTTTGCACTGAACATCGCACGGGATTTGGTTGATGCGTTGTTTCTTTCGTAAAATGACTTTATATTAATCCAGTTTAGTGGAAGGTTAAGATAATAACTACTTATCACAATTATTTGTATATAGATGTTGTATTAATATCAATATTATACAAGGTGTGTCAAAAAGTATCAACATGTTTGGTACTTTTTGACACACCTTGTATTCTGGAAAAATGAACGCTCCATTCATTGTTTATTTCTATCTTGGTAAATACAGCTTTAAAATCAGCACTTTATGACAGACCTTGTATTCTGAAAAAATATTAACGTTCCATTCATTGCTCATTTCTATCTAGGTAAATACAGCTTTAAACTCGATATTTTATGACACACCTTGTATTCTGTGCAAAGAATCATCTTTTTCTTGTTTTTATTTTAGTTTGAAAAGAGAAGATAAAAAGGATACTGCTTAAAGACGTATGAGAAATAATGGTAATAATGATATTTTATATTAACTCGTCTAAATACATTTTGGTTTAGTTTCTTTGTTTAACGACATATCAATTAGGCATGAGCAAATAAATCCGATATTTGATTCCTTTCTAAATATTTGATTACAATCGCAACTATTTTGAATGTTACATTGTTTGCTTAGGATTAATTACATTACTAGAAAGGAAGACCCAGGGTAACACTTTAAAAATAGGTTTTGGAAGTACTAATTATGCTAGACATTTTTGAAATATTTCTCTCCCAACTTAAAATTTACTGTCAAGGCTGCTTTCAAAAGCTATTTATATAAATCAATTTGATTTTTTGTGAATTATTTGTAAAAATAAAAATTAAATTTATATGTAAAAATATAAATTATATGTAAAAATAAAAATCTAACATGACTAGACAATAAAACAATGAAATGTTACAATGCATAATTATCTTTGTATCTTTGAGAACTTTTAATCAGATCTTCGTTCTTTGATTGTTTTTAAGTCAAGAGATCTTTATTATATAGAGTGATTTATAATTATTGATTCACAATATTAAAATCAACAAAAAAATCACAAAATATAAAAACAAATTTGACATATTGATTCAAAACTTAGATAAAACAACTTATCTCAATTTGAAATATCAATACAGCTCAAATTTATTAAAATTGAATATTTCCCTAATTAAAAAATCAGCAATCTTCAAATCCCTTCCCTAAATCTCAATTGTAATACAAAATTGGAAGTTGCTTGGTGTACTTAGGAGTAAGACATTCATGTTTATTGAATAAATGTACATTCAGCATCTAAACTGATAACAGGTATATGTATCAAAAGGTGGCCTTTAAGCAAATGATAATTTAAACAAAAAGGAAAAAGAAAAATATTTCTCTCCCAACTTAAAATTTACTGTCAATTTGATTTTTTTGTGAATACATTAATGTATTTTAGAAAATGTGCCTAATCAGATACAAAACGGCAATAATGTAAAAAGAAAACAAAATTGGGTTATTGAAAAAATAATGGTAATAGAATAATTCGAGACATTATTTTGGGGGGAATTATCGCAGGAATTACTTAAGAGCTTTTAAACTGTATATAGATTTTGTATTAATATTCTGTGCAAAGAGTCAATGTTTCTTTAAGGTTGATGTGAGAAGATAGACAAAGAAAGATGCCCAAGAACGCATAATAAATAGGTTATCATAATAATGACATTTTTATATTACACTCTCACTCCTCGGTTCGAATACGTGTTTGTTTCTCTGAATTTTTGAGATGAGCTTGATAATAATACAAATAAAGTAATAAAAAACAAATATTATTTGGATTATTTGGACTATTGTATTCATCTTTATTGTCATCTGTAAAACGTTTAGATCGATGTGACCTTTGGCTTTCTTCAGGTTTTCTTGTTGGACTCGGGGGCCTTGTCGAACTTGTCCAATTGGAGACATAGCATAGTGGATAAAGGCTTTAGGTTAAGACAGTTCTAAGTGACAGTTATCTCTGGATTGCAGGTTAAATCCCGCTCAAGGGTGACAGTAACATATAATAGTAATTAACACAACTTAACACCTCTACCTCAGCTATGGTTAGCAGAATGAGAATAGGATACCCCCGTGGATTAAATAAAGGGTTGGGTTCAAAGTTCCGTGATGGCTGTCGATTACGACAAGGAGGTTTCCGCGTTCAAAAAGAAGGTTCCCGAGTTCGAGAAGCTTCCCAAGTCCGAAGAGAAGTTTCCCGAGTTTGAGCAGGCTCCCGAGTCCGACAAGACATACCCGAAGAAGACCAGATCGGCCGAAACATTGTACAGATAACAATAAAGATGAGGACAATAGTTCGAATAATCCAAATAATATTACATATTAGTTTTTTTATTATTTCATTTTTACGCTGCGCTATTTCTATTTGATGATAGATTTTGCCTACATTTATATTTTTTCATCAACTAATAAATAAAATCCTTAGTAAATAATCATAGATTGAGCTAATTAATCTCAATACAAACAATTTAAACGGTTATATGGTATCAGGTATTTATATCTAATGCAAATCATTTTCAAACATATATACAAATAGGATTCTTACCAGATCTAGTACCAGATGCAGTTCAGTGACAAACAAGATGCATCTTGTTCTTGTGACTTTGAAGTTACAGTGCCTCCTGTGACGGTGGAGTCCAATGTTCGAAAAACAGCGTCGACCACAGATGTCGCATGAAAAAGCTGTCCCTGCAGATATTGATGTGCCGGTGTTTTGTTGCCGTCGCTTTATTCTGGACCTCTTAGATTCATGGTATCGACGTTCAGAATTAAATTCAGAGATGTTTTTATTCAAACAGTAGAGTGAAAATATTTGTAAATTCCAGTTCTACATTTCAGAAAAAGTATCAGTCGTAACAAAATCTCAAAAAGCTTATTCAAAATAAATGTATAATTATTTCTTTCTCTTTGTCTGTTTCTTTCTCGTAATCTTCAGTTATCTATCACAAAGATTGCGATTCTGTATATATTAGAGTAGCGAAGACAAAGTCAACGGTGCCTAGTAACTGTTAGTCTCTCGTCTATTCTTTGTTTAAAGATTGCATAGGCGAGAAACATGCGAATTAGCAAGCGGCGTTGATTTTATGTCTTCGCAACTCTAAATTACATAATATGTAATTTAGACTAATTTATATATGTAATACATATATAAATGTAATTTATATATGTAACACATATATAAATGCTATATAAATGATAAATTTGAATCTATAAATTTAGAGTAATTTATATATGTAATACATATATAAATGTATATTTATATATGTAATACATATATAGATCCTATATAAATGATATTGAGCTCTCTTTACTAATAAATGTACTAGGTACCACCAAAATAGGTCACATGATCAGAAAGATTTGTTTGGATATCATGCACGTACACAATTGGTTAATTTATTCAAATATGCAGATATTTTCTGTTCTGCACATTATTTATTAACTTCATAAAGTTTTCTCATAGATAACAATTCGGACGGCAACTCTGGGAAGCCAGTCAGACCAGAGATGGAAATCATTAACCGAATCATTTCAGTGATTCTTGAAAACTAATTCTTAGCAAAAACATATCTTCAAAGTACTAGAAATTTTGAATTATTTGACATTAATAGTTAGAAATTTTTAAAACTTATCTACACAACCTTTCAAATAATAGATACTACTAATTTTATGTTATCAATTAAAAAAACAAACAATTCAATGTATTTCTCTGAATGTTTGAGATGAGGCTTGATGATTAGTATTATCTGCCTTATTCGGACTATGGTCGTCATCTTCATTGTTATCTGTACAACTTTTCGGCCGATGTGCCCCCGGCCTTCTTCAGGTATTTCTTGTCGGGCTCGGGAACCTTCTCGGACTCGGTTAGGTCCAAAGTTCCGTGATGACTCCCGATTATGACAAGAAAGTTCCTGAGTTCGAAAAGAAAGTTCCCGAGTCCAAGAAGGTTCTCGAGTCCGACAAGAAATACCCGAAGAAGGCCGGAGGGCATATCGGCCGAAACGTTGTACAATGAAGATGACGACAATAGTCCGAATACCGCAGATAATACTAATTCAAGGTAGTCTCAAACTTATGGTCGGTAGTGTATTTATATATTTTATGTGTGGAAATATAAATAGCTTTTCTGTGTACAAGATGTATGCACGTGTGCGCATGCAAAATAAATTATTAATCACTTGCGTATTTATATAAAAATAGAAAATATAAGGATTTAACTTTTCATTGGTTTCCTATACGTGTGGATAGGAAAAAATGAAACGTTACTAGTTTTTCATTTTCCACATCATTAGTAACGTATGCAATATGAAATCCAAGCAAAATTCTAACTCCATATGGACATTATCCACGCAGCAACGGATTAAATATCTGTCAGAAATTCCCCCACGCAGGCTTTTCATTAATCCCTGTACTCAATGCCCGCTTATTGCACTAAGGAACCATGCCGTCTCTAGGCAAAGTGATATTATCTAAATCACTTTTCTTTTTACGAGTGGATGGTATCAGAAATTTCAGTTACTGTTTTTTATTTTATACTTATCAATATGGTTTCTCAATGAGGAAGAGCCACACACAACATAGCGATTCCTTGCTTATACAGAATCATTTAAACCGCACCTTAGCGAGCGAATAATTATCAATAAAAAATTCAACTGAAATTTGATAGGAAAATGCTTACGTTATTTTTTAAAACAATTTATACAACGCATGCCCAAATGCTAAACACACGAAACCGATTATGAATTAATCCCACGTTTAAATGATTTCAAATTACTAATATCATACTAATCCTTAATAATCATTTATACCTTCAAATAACTATTATTTATAAAAAAAATGATTCCCGATTAAAATGCCA
>CM042146.1:3573468-3578468 GCA_023376005.1 Doryteuthis pealeii | reverse complement strand
TGGTCACACCACTGCCATGAGTAGTTCTTAAGTAGTTCATTGAGCGATAGATTTGTCCCATTAAATTCGTACTTACCAGGAAATTGACTGAAGAAACGCGTCTATTGGTGGAAACTTAATAACCATTTTTGCAGTCTTTTACAATGATTTGAATTGCCAATTCTACTCATTAATCTCTTCTCAAAACTAAATGAGGAACAATGATCACACCAGTGCCATGAAGACTTCTTAAGTAGTTCATTGAGCTATAGATAGGTCCCATTAAATTAGTCCTTACCAGGAAACTGACAGACCAAATGCGTCTATTGGTAGAAACGTAATGACCGTTTTTGCCGTCTTTTTCAATGATTTGAATTACTAATTCTGCTCATAAATCTCTACTCGCAACTAAATAAGGAACAATGGTCACACCACTGCCATGAGGACTTCTTAAGTAGTTCATTGAGCTATAGATATGTCCCATTAAATTAGTCCTTACCAGGAAACTAACTGAAGAAATGCGTCTATTGGTAGAAACTTAATGACCGTTTTTGCAGTCTTTTACAATGATTTGAATTGCCAATTCTGCTCATAAATCGTTACTCGCAACTAAATAAGGAACAATGGTCACAGCACTGCCATGAGGACTTCTTAAGTAGTTCATTGAGCTATAGATATGTCCATTAAATTAGTCCTTACCAGGAAACTGACTGAACAAATGCGTCTATTGGTAAAACTTAATGACCGTTTTTGCAGTCTTTTACAATGATTTGAATTGCCAATTCTGCTCATAATCTCTACTCGCAACAAAATAAAGAACAATGGTCACACCACTGCCATGAGGACTTCTTAAGTAGTTCATTGAGCTATAGATATGTCCCATTAAATTAGTCCTTACCAGGAAACTGACTGAACAAATGCGTCTATTGGTAGAAACTTAATGACCGTTTTTGCAGTCTTTTACAATGATTTGAATTGCCAATTCTGCTCATAAATCGTTACTCGCAACTAAATAAGGAACAATGGTCACACCACTGCCATGAGGACTTCTTAAGTAGTTCATTGAGCTATAGATATGTCCATTAAATTAGTCCTTACCAGGAAACTGACTGAACAAATGCGTCTATTGGTAAAAACTTAATGACCGTTTTTGCAGTCTTTTACAATGATTTGAATTGCCAATTCTGCTCATAAATCTCTACTCGCAACAAAATAAAGAACAATGGTCATACCACTGCCATGAGGATTTCTTAAGTAGTTCATTGAGCTATAGATATGTCCCATTAAATTAGTCCTTACCAGGAAACTGACTGAACAAATGCGTCTATTGGTAGAAACTTAATGACCGTTTTTGCAGTCTTTTACAATGATTTGAATTGCCAATTCTGCTCATAAACCTCTACTCGCAACAAAATAAGGAACAATGGTCACACCGCTGCCATGAGGACTTCTTAAGTAGTTCATTGAGCTATAGATATGTCGCATTAAATTAGTCCTTACCAGGAAACTGACTGAACAAATGCGTCTATTGGTAGAAACTTAATGACCGTTTTTGCAGTCTTTTACAATGATTTGAATTGCCAATTCTGCTCATAAATCTCTACTCTCAACAAAATAAGGAACAATGGTCACCCCACTGCCATGAGGACTTCTTAAGTAGTTCATTGAGCTATAGATATTTCCCATTAAATTAGTCCTTACCAGGAAACTGACTGAACAAATGCGTCTATTGGTAGAAACTTAATGACCGTTTTTGCAGTCTTTTACAATGATTTGAATTGCCAATTCTGCTCATAAATCTCTAATCGAAACAAAATAAGGAACAATGGTCACACCACTGCCATAAAGACTTCTTAAGTAGTTCATTGAGCTATAGATATGTCCCATTAACTTAGTCCTTACCAGGAAACTTACTGAACAAATGCGTCTATTGGTAGAAACTTAATGACCGTTTTTGCAGTCTTTTACAATGATTTGAATTGCCAATTCTGCTCATAAACCTCTACTCGCAACAAAATAAGGAACAATGGTCACCCCACTGCCATGAGGACATCTTAAGTAGTTCATTGAGCTATAGATATGTCCCATTAACTTAGTCCTTACCAGGAAACTTACTGAACAAATGCGTCTATTGGTAGAACTTAATGACCGTTTTTGCAGTCTTTTACAATGATTTGAATTGCCAATTCTGCTCATAAACTCTACTCGCAACAAAATAAGGAACAATGGTCACACCACTGCCATGAGGACTTCTTAAGTAGTTCATTGAGCTATAGATATGTCGCATTAAATTAGTCCTTACCAGGAAACTGACTGAACAAATGCGTCTATTGGTAGAAACTTAATGACCGTTTTTGCAGTCTTTTACAATGATTTGAATTGCCAATTCTGCTCATAAACTCTACTCGCAACAAAATAAGGAACAATGGTCACCCCACTGCCATGAGGACTTCTTAAGTAGTTCATTGAGCTATAGATATGTCCCATTAAATTAGTCCTTACCAGGAAACTGACTGAACAAATGCGTCTATTGGTAGAAACTTAATGACCGTTTTTGCAGTCTTTTACAATGATTTGAATTGCCAATTCTGCTCATAAATCTCTACTCGCAACAAAATAAGGAAGAATGGTCACCCCACTGCCATGAGGACTTCTCAAGTAGTTCATTGAGCTATAGATATGTCCCATTAATTAGTCCTTACAGGAAACTTACTGAAACAATGCGTCTATTGGTAGAAACTTAATGACCGTTTTTGCAGTCTTTTACAATGATTTGAATTGCCAATTCTGCTCATAAACCTCTACTCGCAACAAAATAAGGAACAATGGTCACACCACTGCCATGAGGACTTCTTAAGTAGTTCATTGAGCTATAGATATGTCCCATTAAATTAGTCCTTACCAGGAAACTAACTGAAGAAATGCGTCTATTGGTAGAAACTTAATGACCGTTTTTGCAGTCTTTTACAATGATTTGAATTGCCAATTCTGCTCATAAATCGTTACTCGCAACTAAATAAGGAACAATGGTCACACCACTGCCATGAGGACTTCTTAAGTAGTTCATTGAGCTATAGATATGTCCCATTAAATTAGTCCTTACCAGAAGACTGACTGAACAAATGCGTCTATTGGTAAAAACTTAATGACCGTTTTTGCAGTCTTTTACAATGATTTGAATTGCCAATTCTGCTCATAAATCTCTACTCGCAACAAAATAAAGAACAATGGTCATACCACTGCCATGAGGACTTCTTAAGTAGTTCATTGAGCTATAGATATGTCCCATCAAATTAGTCCTTACCAGGAAACTGACTGAACAAATGCGTCTATTGGTAGAAACTTAATGACCGTTTTTGCAGTCTTTTACAATGATTTGAATTGCCAATTCTGCTCATAAACCTCTACTCGCAACAAAATAAGGAACAATGGTCACACCAATGCCATGAGGACTTCTTAAGTAGTTCATTGAGCTATAGATATGTCGCATTAAATTAGTCCTTACCAGGAAACTGACTGAACAAATGCGTCTATTGGTAGAAACTTAATGACCGTTTTTGCAGTCTTTTACAATGATTTGAATTGCCAATTCTGCTCATAAATCTCTACTCGCAACAAAATAAGGAACAATGGTCACATCACTGCCATGAGGACTTCTTAAGTAGTTCATTGAGCTATAGATATTTCCCATTAAATTAGTCCTTACCAGGAAACTTACTGAACAAATGCGTCTATTGGTAGAAACTTAATGACCGTTTTTGCAGTCTTTTACAATGATTTGAATTGCCAATTCTGCTCATAAATCTCTACTGGCAACAAAATAAGAAACAATGGTCATACGACTGCCATGAGGACATCTCAAGTAGTTCATTGAGCTATAGATATGTCCCATTAAATTAGTCCTTACCAGGAAACTGACTGAACAAATGCGTCTATTGGTAGAAACTTAATGACCGTTTTTACAGACTTTTACAATGATTTGAATTGCCAATTCTGCTCATAAATCTCTAATCGCAACAAAATAAGGAACAATGGTCACCCCACTGCCATGAGGACTTCTTAAGTAGTTCATTGAGCTATAGATATGTGCCATTACATTAGTCCTTACCTGGAAACTGACTGAACAAATGCGTCTATTGGTAGAAACTTAATGACCGTTTTTGCAGTCTTTTACAATGATTTGAATTGCCAATTCTGCTCATAAATCTCTAAAAAAAATAAGGAACAATGGTCACCCACTGCCATGAGGACATCTTAAGTAGTTCATTGAGCTATAGATATTTTCCATTAATTAGTCCTTACAGGAAACTGACTGAACAAATGCGTCTATTGGTAGAAACTTAATGACCGTTTTTTGCAGTCTTTTACAATGATTTGAATTGCCAATTCTGCTCATAAATCTCTACTCGCAACAAAATAAGAACAATGTTCACACCACTGCCATGAAGACTTCTTAAGTAGTTCATTGAGCTATAGATATGTCCCATTAACTTAGTCCTTACCAGGAAACTACTGAACAAATGCGTCTATTGGTAGAAACTTAATGACCGTTTTTGCAGTCTTTTACAATGATTTGAATTGCCAATTCTGCTCATAAATCTCTACTCGCAACAAAATAAGGAACAATGGTCACACCACTGCCATGAGGACTTCTTAAGTAGTTCATTGAGCTATAGATATGTCCATTAAATTAGTCCTTACCAGGAAACTGACTGAACAAATGCGTCTATTGGTAGAAACTTAATGACCGTTTTTGCAGTCTTTTACAATGATTTGATTGCCAATTCTGCCTCATAAATCTCTACTCGCAACAAAATAAAGAACAATGTTCACACCACTGCCATGAAGACTTCTTAAGTAGTTCATTGAGCTTTAGATATGTCCATTAACTTAGTCCTTACCAGGAAACTTACTGAACAAATGCGTCTATTGGTAGAAACTTAATGACCGTTTTTTGCAGTCTTTTACAATGATTTGAAATTGCCATTCTGCTCAAAATCTCTACTCTCAAAATATAAGGT
>CM042146.1:3566404-3573368 GCA_023376005.1 Doryteuthis pealeii | reverse complement strand
CGTTATTGTGTCATTAATGCCGACAAAAGTTGATGAAATAAAATCATTCTTAATCATCAAATTTTGTTTATAAAATCCATGTTTTCTATTTAACCTATAGATGGACCCTAAGATGTACTATCACTCCGGTCAGAGTGGACAGAGGCAATGGTGGATGAAGGAGTGCTCCACATTCCCCAAACCTCCAAAAAAACTAGAACCTCAGTATCAATAGAGTTTAACGTCATTCCCAGGGCATGAAGACCCTAAGTGACCGCCTTCAAGCACCCATATAATAAAAGGTTGGAGCAATCATATAGAGCTAGGGTCCTGACATGACAGCCGATTTATCGGAAGGTCTCTCCACCGTCTGTCTTACCCAAGTAAGGACCAAATTGAATATTGCATTCATGACTGCTCAATCCCTGGTTCTATTCTTTAGAATCACGAGGTCGCCACGCACGGCCAACATGGTTCTCTGCAGATGTGCAGTCGGTGCATTCTAACGCCCAGCCACAGCGTATAAATTAAACCAATTACTAGAAACTATTTGATCGTTTGCATTATTAATAAATCCTGTTGGCATTTTATCGGAATCATTTTTTATAAATGATAGTTATTGAAGGTATAAAGATTATTAAGGATTAGTATGATATTGTTTATTAATTTGAAATCATTTGAACGTGGATTAATTCAAATCGTTTCGTGTGTTAGCATTTGGCATGCGTTGTATAAATTCTTTAAAAAATAATAACGTAAGCATTTCCTATCAAATTTCAGTTTAATTTTTATTTAATTATTCGCTCCTAATGCAGTTAAAATTCTGTATAAGCAAGAATCGTCATTGTGTTGGCTCTCTCATTGAGAAATCATATTATAAGTATAAAATAAAAAACAGTAACTGAAATTTCTGATACCATCCACTCGTAAAAAGAAAGTGATTTAGATTATATCACTTGCCTAGGACGCATGTTCCTTAGTGCAATAAATTCGGCATTGATTACAGGGATTAATGAAAAGCCTGCGTGGGGAATTCTGACAGATATTTAATCCGTTGCTCGTGGATAATGTCCATATGGAGTTAGAATTTTGCTTGGATTTCATATTGCATACGTTACTAATGATGTGGAAAAAAAAACTAGTAACGTTTCATTTTTTCTATCCACACGTATAGGAAACCAATGAAAAGTTAAATCCTTATATTTTCTTTTTATAGAAATACGCAAGTGATTAATAATTTATTTGCACACGCACACGTGCATACATCTTGTACACAGAAAAGCTATTTATATTTCCACACATAAAATATATAATACACTACCGACCATAAGTTTGAACTACCTTGAATTAGTATTATCTGCGGTATTCGACTATTGTCTCATCTCATTGTACAACGTTTCGGCCGATATGCCTCCGGCCTTCTTCGGTATTTCTTGTCGGACTCGAGAACCTTCTTGACTCGGGAACTTTCTTTTCGAACTCAGAACTCTTGTTATAATCGGGAGTCATCACGGAACTTTGACCTAACCGAGTCGAGAAGGTTCCGAGCCCGACAAGAAATACCTGAAGAAGGCCGGGGCACATCGGCCGAAAAGTTTACAATAACAATAAGATGACGACAATAGTCCAAATAAGGCAGATAATACTAATCATCAAGCCTCATCTCAAACATTCAGAGAAATACATTGAATTGTTTTTTTTTACTTGATAACATAAAATAGTAGTATCTATTATTGAAAGGTTGTGTGGATAAGTTTAAAATTTCTAACTATCAATGTCAAATAATTCAAAATTTATAGTACTTTGAAGATATGTTTGCTTAGAATCAGTTTCAAGAATCACTGAAATGATTCGTTATGATTCCATCTCTGGTCTGACTGCTTCCCAGATTGCCGTCCGAATTTATCTATGAAAAAAACTTTATGAAGTTAATAAAATAATGTGCAGAACAGAAAATATCTGCATATTTGAATAAATTAACCAATTGTGTACGTGCATGATATCCAAACAAATCTTTCTGATCATGTGACCTATTTTGTGTACCTAGTATATTATTAAAAAAGAGCTCAATATCATTTATATAGGATCTATATATGTATTACATATATAAATTACATTTATATATGTATTACATATAAATTACTCTAAATTTATAGATTTAAATTTATCATTTATATAGCATTTATATATGTTTACATATATAAATTACATTTATATATTATTGCATATATAAATTACTCTAAATTACATATTATGTAATTTAGAGTTGCGAAGACATAAAATCAACGCCGCTTGCTAATCGCATGTTTCTCGCCTATGCAATCTTCAAACAAAGAATAGACGAGAGACTAACAGTTACTAGGCACCGTTGACTTTGTCTTCGCTACTCTAATATATACAGAATCGCAATCTTTGTGATAGATAACTGAAGATTACGAGAAAGAAACAGACAAAGAGAAAGAAAGAATTATACATTTATTTTGAATAAGCTTTTTGAGATTGTTACGACTGATACTTTTCTGAAATGTAAACTGGAATTTACAATATTTTCACTCTACTGTTTGAATAAAAACATATCTGAATTTAATGAAGCTAAGAGTCCAGAGAAAGCGACGGCAACAAAACACCGGCACATCAACATCTGCAGGACAGCTTTTTCATGCGACATCTGTGGTCGACGTGTTTTTCGAACATTGGACTCCACAGTCACAGGAGGCTCGTAACTTCAAAGCACAAGAACAAGATGTATTTTGTTTGTCACTGAACTGCATCTGGTACTAGATCTGTAAGAATCTATTTGTGCTCATGTATATATGTTTAAAATGATTGCATTAGATATAAATACCTGATACCATATAACCGTTTAAATGTTTTATTAGATTAATTAGCTCAATCTATGATTATTTACTAAGGATTTATTATTAGTGATGAAAAAATATAAATGTAGGCAAAATCTATCATCAAATATAAAAGCGCAGCGTAAAAATGAAATAATAAAAAAACTAATAGTAATATTATTTGGATTATTCAACTATTGTCCTCATTCTTATTTTATCTGTACAATGTTTCGGCTGATGTGCCCTCTGTCTTCTTCGGTAGTCTTGTCGACTCGGAGCCTGCTCAAACTCTGGGAAACTTCTTTCGGACTTGGGAAGCTTCTCGAACTCGGGAACCTTCTTTTTGAACGCGGAAACCTCCTTGTCGTAATCGACAGCCATCACGGAACTTTGAACTCAACCCTATATTTAATCCACGGGTATCCTATTCCATTCTGCTAACCATAGCTGAGGTAGATGTTAAGTGTTAATTACTATATATGTTACTGTCACCCTTGAGCGGGATTTAACCTGCAATCCAGAGATAAATGTCACTTTAAACTCTTAACCTAAAGCCTTTATCCACTATGCTATGTGTCCAATTGGACAAGTTCGACAAGCCCCGAGCCAAACAAGAAAACCTGAAGAAGGCCAAAAGGCACATCGATCTAAACGTTTTACAGATGACAATAAAGATGAATACAATAGTCCAAATAATCCAAATAATATTGTTTTTATTACTTATTTTATTATTATTTCAGCTCATCTCAAAAATTCAGAGAACAAATACGTATTCGAACCGAGGAGTGAGAGTGTAATATAAAAATGTCATTATTATGATAACCTATTATTATGCGTTCTTGGCATCTTCTTTGTCTTCTTCTCACATCAACCTTAAAGAAACATTGACTCTTTGCACAGAATATTAAACAAAATCTATATACAGTTAAAAGCTCTTAAGTAATCCTGCGATAATTCCCCCCAAAATAATGTCTCGAATTTATCATTCCATTATTTTCAATAACCCAATTTTGTTTCTTTTACATTATTCCTTTGTATCTGATTAGGCACATTTTTCTAAAATACATTAATATCACCAAAAAAAATCAAATGACAGTAAATTTTAAGTTGGAGAGAAATATTTTCTTTTTCCCTTTTTGTTTTAAATTATCATTGCTTAAAGGCACCTTTGATACATATACCTTATCAGTTTAGATGCTGAATGTACATTTATTCAATAAACATGAATGTCTTACTCCTAAGTACACCAAGCAACTTCCAATTTGTTTTACAATTGAGATTTAGAAGGATTTGAAGATTGCTGATTTTTCAATTAGGGAAATATTCAATTTTAATAAATTTTTTAGCTGTATTGATATTTCAAATTGAGATAAGTTGTTTTATCTAAGTTTTGAATCAATATGTCAAAATTTGTTTTTATTTTTGATTTTTTTTGTTGATTTTAATATTGTGAATCAATAATTATAAATCACTCTATATAATAAAGATCTCTTGACTTAAAAACAATCAAAGAACGAAGATCTGATTAAAAGTTCTCAAAGATACAAGATAATTATGCATTGTAACATTTCATTGTTTATTGTCTAGTCATGTTAGATTTTATTTTTACATATAATCAATATTTTTACAATAAATTTAATTTTATTTTTACAAATAATTCACAAAAAATTCAAATGATTTATATAAATAGCTTTGAAAGCAGCCTTAACAGTAAATTTTAAGTTGGGAGATAAATATTTCAAAAATGTCTATCATAATTAGTACTTCCAAAACCTATTTTAAAGTGTTACCTCTGAGTCTTCCTTTCTAGTAATGTAATTAATCTAAGCAAACAATGTAACATTCAAAATAGTCGATTTAATCAAATATTAGAAAGGAATCAAATATCGATTTATTTGCTCATGCCTAATTGATATGTCGTTAAACAAAAAACTAAACCAAAATGTATTTAGACGAGTTAATATAAAATATCATTATTACCATTATTTCTCATACGTCTTTAAGCAGTATCCTTTTTATCTTCTCTTTTCAAACTAAAAAAAAAGAAAAAGATATTCTTTGCACAGAATACAAGTGTGTCATAAAATATCGAGTTTAAAGCTGTATTTACCTAGATAGAAATGAGCAATGAATGGAACGTTAATATTTTTTCAGAAATACAAGGTCTGTCATAAAGTGCTGATTTTAAAGCTGTATTTACCAAGATAGAAATAAACAATGAATGGAACGTTAATTTCTTTTCAGAATACAAGGTGTGTCATAAAGTGCTGATTTTGAAGCTGTATTTACCAAGATAGAAATAAACAATGAATGGAGCGTTAATTTTTCCAGAATACAAGGTGTGTCAAAAAGTACCAAACATGTTGATACTTTTTGAGACACCTTGTATAATATTGATATTAATACAACATCTATATACAAACAATTGTGATAAGTAGTTATTATCTTAACCTTCCACTAAACTGGATTAATATAAAGTCATTTTACGAAAGAAACAACGTATAAACCAAATCCCGTGCGATGTTCAGTGCAAAGAATGCGTGGCTGCAATGTCATTCATAATTTGCGGTGCTTCTGGGACCAAGCAATAAACCTCACTCTTACCCCTTTAGTTGAGGGTACATGTCCTGTCTGGAGACGGTTACCTGAAGTCACACGATTTATTTTACCTTACTTACCTGTCCTGAGGCAGGTAAGACCGATAGTTTCCAGAAATGCTCTCTTGAATTATTTTTTACCAAATTTTTTACTGAAATCATCCAATTCAAATGTTGACACTATTAAAGTCTTTGACTGATTAGGCAATTTGTCCAAGAATATATAATCTATTAGGGAAAAAAGTCAAATAGGTTAATAGCAGTCGTTTATTTGACGATACATTCAGTTCAAGGTGAAACATTTGAAATATAAAATAAACCATTATTATTAAGAAAGTTTCAATTAAATACCCTGTCAAACATATTTCTTATAAAGTAGTTAGTACTAATGTATCCGGTATCTGTAATTGTTTTTACCAGTTTTATCAGTTTTAACACTCCTAAATTGCAATCATTCAAATTGGAAACGAAAAGTGTTTGATTGAAGACGGAACCCTGGTAACTGAGCAGTCAATGACATGCAACACCCCACTTTGGCCCTAACTTAAGCTAGACGGGCAGTCGGAGAGGCCCCTTCCGATCAATCGGCAGGCTTTATCAAGCCATAGCATCTATATGATTGTCTGAAGCCTATTGCACTTATGGCAATCCCCAACGTTTTGGCAGGTGGTGAATGAGGGTCTTAATATCTTGGGAATGACCTTAAATCCTCTGGATGGTGAGGTTCCAGATCTAGAGTTCTGGGGAATGTTGATCACCCCTTCATCATCATTGCTCTCATATCCTCTCTGATCAGGAGTAGAAGTACCTGTTAGGGTTCAATCTATGGATTAAATTTTTTTTAAATTGTTTTAAAAAATTGACTTTTTAAAAATGGTCTTCCAAACTATCGCTACGAATCTTTCAAAACTTTGCAGGCATTACATGGCCAAAACGAGTTTGATATACGGTAAAACTAAACAAACAAAATGTGGTTAAGTATTTCATAATTCGATCTATCTTCCAGTGAATTCATATATGAATAAAGAAGAAATCCAGTACATACTATGTTTCTCTTCCATTTTACATGATAAACATGGACAGACAAAACCGCACAATTTCCAATATTCCTATCTTATACTAAAATTTATATGGTTTCAAGTAATTATTTTTATTTTTATTTAAATATTTTATTTTTATTATTCTTATATGGATTCAAGTAATATTGCACAAAGTTATATGGATTCAAGTAATAATTCTAATTCTAAATAACATCATCATCATCATCATCATCATCATCATCATCATCATGTTTGCTAGTACACAGATATCCATGATAATCTCGCGCCAACTGTTCCTATGATTCATTGTCCTGGGAGTCCTCTACGCAGTAACAAGAATCTGTGCAGAACTGCTCAATGTAGGTCTTAATTTATGCTGTGTGGATTTATGCGGGTATTGGTGTCCTATTTTCAGCAACACCATGCATTATATATGCAGTATATATTTTTTCAATGTGTCCATACGAATACGACAGCTTTAACTTGTTTTCCTAACAAAAAAACAAAACGA
>CM042146.1:3523904-3563904 GCA_023376005.1 Doryteuthis pealeii | reverse complement strand
CAAAATGTATACGGATTTACGTTATTATTATTATTAGAATAATCAGATGATGTTGAAATAATAGGAAAAATGTAAAGATAGTCCGTACACAGAAAGATTTTCTACGACCTTCATCAGAGTCAATTTTTTTATTCATTTTTTTTTTTAAATAAAAAATTCACTCTGATGAAGGTCGTAAAAAATCTCTCTGTGTACGGAATATTTTTGCATTTTTCCTATTATCATTATTATCATCATTTCAACATCATCTGATTATTATAATAATAATAATAACGTAAATCCGTATACATTTTGATAAACGGACCGAAACACATGTGTAAGTGATATCGATTAAAAGTGATATCGATAAAAATTCATTTATCCATCTACATTCTTTCTTTACTCATTTTCCTCATATTGTCGGATTCATTTCCCTTTCCATTCTTATATAATATATAAGAATTTAAGGATAAAACATCCCAGTATGTCCTATTATTTTACCACATCTAAAAGAAAATTGGATTCATAACTTCCGAAAGTGTTAGTGCTTTAAAAATTCATACACCTCGTCTAGGATTCTAACTTGGTCGCGTTCTTCATTCCAAAGGAGATAAGCATTACCTCACATCATATATAATATATATATATATATATATATATATATATATATAATTTGTGTGTGTGTGTGTGTGTGTGTGTATAAGTTGAAAAACTGAAATGAATTCGACAATATGTTGAAAGGATAAATAAATAAAGGAACGAAAATGTTGAATGGATAAAAAGTATTTTAATTAAATACCAACAAGTGTTTCGTCCGATAATTATTCCATGTACATATACTATTCCATGTACATATACTATTCCATCTATTACTATTTTAGATATGCAATAGGATAATAATAATAATAATAATAGAAAAATATAACATTTCAAGGTATACAAAGAAAACGTCCTTCCTCATGCAAGATGTTTGATGTTTGAAGTAGTTTTTACTTCAAACATTCAAATACAAGAATTTAAGTTCTCAAAAAAAGAATATTTAAAAGTATATTTCTCCTCAATACTATCAATGACCAGGCTTTATGAAATCACCTTTTCTTGGTAAAATTATATTAAAACACTTCAATATACAATATTGTAATATTCATCTTTATAATTTACCAACACCTCTGCAAGTGTACGATGTGACACAACGTCAAATTTATGCGAGTTTACCAGGTTTCAATTCAGAATATTCCTTCTATATCAATGGCTTAACCAAGTATAGATCCCAGTCAACCCTAATATAACTATTTCAGACACTGAATAGTTGGATTCGCACCTTCCCAAGAGTATTAATTCTACATTAAATGCAAAAAGCATATACAGCTTTGAATATTGACTATTACGATTTTTTCCAATTCCATACGCTCAGAAATACTATTCATTCATATGTGTGTGCTTTGAAAGTCTTATGTAAATAAATAAATAATAAATTAAATATATATATATATAATTAAATAGAGAGAGAGAGAGAGGAAGAGAGAGTGGGAGAGAGAGAGAGAGCAAAATGTGAATTGCTCTTTGAATTTATTTCTTCTATTCTTATTTTGCGATTTCTATACGTGTCTTAACGGAAATGGACTTCTGAGCCAAGTTCAATCCTGAATGAGACTGCTTACTTTTCCCTTCACATTTACCTCCTTGGGAATCCCTACATTACAGGTTACTGAAAATATTGAAATAGAAAAAAAATGCTGCGTTGTGCAAAAGCTTGGAAAGATGACAAATTCAAAAGACTAACCAAAAAAAAACAGAAGAGTCAAAAGGTAAATTTCAGATTGTCCCAGCAGTCACCGGATTTAAATCCAATTGAACACTGCTGAATAGACTGAAACGGAGAAGATAAGTGAAAGACGCATAAAAAAAAACAAAGACGGTTCGATGAAATGTCAAGTGTTGGATTTTAGGGTCAAAAACAGAAATGTGCGAAAATAATGTGGTTATGTTACAAGCAGCAATCTATCTATCTATACATATATATATATATATATAGAGAGAGAGAGAGATAGATAGAGAGATAGATAGATAAAAGGTGGCTTACCGGTGAATATGGGCACGATCGTTGGAGGTGCACAAAATCCAGGGGTTAAGTCCGCGATAAAACAAATACAAAGTGCTCAATACAAAGTAGAGCAAATTCATTAAAGAAATGGATACAATAGAAACCTACTCCAGTTTCACTATTAAGATCTTCAGGGTTAAATCCACTGAATTAATCGAGTTACCGATTAATTGCAGCCGATTACACGTGTGTTCATTGAATAAGATGTTACGTTACGTTGTCTATACATATATAAAGAACAGTTTTGTGTATGTGTATGTCCAGAGGAAACATTGGAAATAAAACAATTAACGACAAAGTATATATATATATATATGTATACACATTAGATATCACCAGGGCTTGGTTTTGGAGCAAAAATAATAAAGATTTGATTTATATTTGTGAAAAGGATTAAAAGATAAAATTTAAATGATAATAGAATGGAATAATATTTTGCATAGTAGACGTTTATTAAGTGGCTGGATCAATGCAAGGTCTTTTTTTTACATGGGGATTTTAATGGGGCATCCGACGAGGATTCAACTCATGATTGAGTAATAATGGATCCGCGGGACTAACTTTAAAAATCCCCACTCTATCCTTGCGATGCCGAGTGGCCGCTTATTCGTGAAGATAATTTTTAAAAATTAATTTTAAAATATAACAATATGGATTTTTTTTTCATTTCGGAGTGGCTGGATCAAGGTAAGGTCTTTTACATATTTTAATGAGCCTCCAGTGAGATCCAAACCGTGACTCAACAATAATGTATCTGCGAGATTACCTTTTTTACCTCTCCTCTACCTAGGCGCCGCCGAGTAGCCGCTTCTAGTACATATATAAAAAGCAGTGTGTATGTATGTCCGAGGAAACATTGAAAATAAAACAATTAATTAAAAAGTAAATATATATAGACATTCACTATCACCATATCTTGCTTTCTGAACAAGAATATTGAAGATTTGATTTATATTCGTGATGATAATAAAGAAATAGAATTTAAATGATAACAGTATGAATAAGAGACATTAATTTTCTGTACCACTGATTTCTATATATATATATTTCGATTATATATATATATATATATATATATGTGTGTATGTATGTATGTATATGTGTGTGTGTGTGTGTGTGTTGTATATATATGTATATATATAATATATATATAATATATATATATATGACTTTCGTTTCCGCTCTTAACAACACGGATTATAAACAAGCTCTGAAGACGATTTTCATAAAATCGAAATATTGTTCAATATCAGCTAAGTTATAAAACGTTTTCACTTAAACAGCTATTTGTGGTGTTTTCCTATCTTTTTTATATATACTCATATATATATGAAGGTAGGGTGGATGGGTTTAGGATCCGACGATATGCTGTAGATAGAAGGAAAGTGGTCGATAAATGAACAACTCAAAACAAGTCACAGGATGAAACAGTTTCGTCCGCATTCACGCGAACGTCTTCATATATATATATATATATATAATGAAAAGTGAATGGAAGTGAATCCGACAGTATGAAATAAATATTTTAGAAAAATCAAATAAATGATGTTATAATTCGCTCAGCGAATTATAACATCAGTTATGTTTTTTCTAAAAATATTTATTTCATATATATATATATATATATATATATATATATATATATATATATATATTTCGATTTTCTTATCTCTTTATTTCTTTATTTTTCTTTCTGTCTCTTTTTTGTTCACATCATTTTGTTCAGCATAATCCAATGCATTCAAGGCAATGTCTTACGTTCCCATTTGTCCCTCCAGCTACAATGGTGAATTTGGTATTACATAACCCACGAAGGTTGACATGCCATTAAACAAGAAATATTCACTGTGCCACTGTATTTCTATATGCATTTCCTCTCTCTCTTTATTTCTTATTTCTCTTTCTCTCTTATTTATATATAAACATTCATTGATTCCCTCCATTGCATTCGAGCATGACAATTGATATCACGACCTCCAACCTATTGTAAACAGAAATATCAATGTGTAGTAAATAACCTGGGAATTCGCGAAACTATGTTAGACTCATTGTAGTCTGAAATAACATGTATAAACGTGCCTCAGGAGATTGATTGTCATCGACAACTATTCGTAGATTATTTCTAAAAGAATCTATTCGATCCTTTCTGGACGTTCACCTCTTATAGATGTTTGTGCGTCTAAACTTACTTTGAAATTGAACGTGTTGTTCAAAGAAAGGGTCACGATTTATTCTCCACGTAAGTTAATCAAATTTCACTTGCAGATTCATGACATTTGTTATGTAAAATCTAAGCAAATCTAATATAGATAATCATATATAGAGAGATAGATAAATATGAACAATGGTATATATATATATATATATATATATAATATAATTATATATAATATTATATATATATATAATATGAAAAGTAAAATGGATATGAATCCGACAGTATGTGTAAAAAGTGTGTAGAAAAAACAAGATGTTAATAGTTTTGCTGACAGAAATCTGTTTCGACCATAACGGCGGTCTTTATCAAAACAACTATGTATAATTGGAAAGATGAAATGAATAGATCGTTAATCACGAGGCACAAAACGCTCTCGATCAGGGCCGGAATTTTCAAAACAATTTTCAAAATCCGTATTCTATGTTAAAGATAAAATAAATTTTATTTTTTAAAATTAGAGGCATTTTTATTATTAAAAAGGCTCAAAAGAGTTTGAAGTAAAAAGTGTATACAAATATCAAAATTTTCAGGAATATGTTCCAGCTACAAAAGCAAGTTTTAAAAATATCATAAGTCCAATAGTACTATATATTATATATATTATATATATATATATATATATATATATATATATATATAATATATATTATATATATATATTGACTTTCATACATTGCCAGTGAATTGACACGAATTACCGATATGGTTAGCTCAGTCGGTAGAGCATTCGGCTAGAAACCAAAAGGTTCCTAGTTCGATACCGGTCCTCGCCAACTCAGCGTATGAGTAGCACAGGGATCTGTGTGAAAAGTAAGAGCTAATGGTTGGTGTGGCGCTCCACCTCAGATGCTAAAACAATCTCCTTGGTCTAGCGCTATTGAAAAGGGGATAGACTCCCTCGCTGACTGGCTGATACCGACTTTAGCCGCCCCGTTGACTTTACTACTTATATATATATTATATATATATATAATAATATATATTATATATATATATCGGTAATTCGTGTCAATTCACTGGCAATGTATGAAAGTCAGAAGCATATAAGGAAGCTGTGAACCCTTATAAGGAAAGGATTTTTTATTTTTTAAAAAGGCAAAATAAGCCTCAAACGATAATGTTTATTTCTAAATGTAAACTCTGCATTGTTTGGTATTGGTTTATAGCGACAGTTATTTTACTCTCACAAAAATATATTTTGCGGCTATTTAAAAATTAAACAGAGTCATTCAAGCTGTTGGTAAATGGTTACAAATGTGCTAAACTGTTTAAAATATCTCGAAAGAGAATTCAATATGAACTCTGGCCTGGCACGCATACAAGGACAAGCACAAGGGAAATGGTGGATTGATTTCTGAAAAATTAGGAAATTCTGTTGTTACATCACACAAGATTGTGCATGGTGACCTTGTTTTTTTCTAAAATGAATTGTTGGATTTTACCAGGTAAATACAATGTCACGTAGAGCAGCAAGAACATTGGAAAGTAAACATATGTCCCATAATTTTAAAGATCAGATCTCTCCTCTTTTGATTTACCCTTAATTCGCCCCCCTCACAGAATTTCTCCTAGGAACGTGGTTTTTAAGACATGACGTGAAGTGCACCGTTAACAAATGGCAAAAAATAGTCCACGAATATAAAAGCTTATTTTTCTATATGAAAAAAGTGTTTTAAAAAGTAGAGATTATTTGTTTTATGTGTTATGTGTTTTATGATTATATTGTTTTTTTATGTTTTATGTGTTAAAGAATAGAGATTATATTTTTATGTGTTTTAAAGAATATATATATTTACCAACCACCTCCGCACGAGCAGGATGCGACACAAGGTCAATTTCTTAAGCGGAGTTTAACAGGTTTGAATTCAGAGTTTTCCCTCTCCTAGACCGGTTGCCTAACCAAGTTTAAAGACCCCAGACTGTCCTACTATTTACCCATTGCTGGAGGGAGAGTAGGATTCATACGTTTCCCTAGGGTATTAGCGCTGAGTGAAATGCAATTGTTTTAAAGAACATAGAGTGTATAGTTTTCATTATATATGTTTCTCCAGGGTTAAATGTAATTCCTTATATTGCAATGTTCTCCTTATTCCTTATAAATACCTGGTAATATGAATAATGTACTAAGTTCATTTTCACGTAAGTTTATCTACATATAAATACCGTTGTGATGATGCACCTACCATAACATCCGGGATAACATCACTCTAATAGGCTAAGTTGTAGATTAAGGAAGATAGGTAGCTAACCATGTACACAGGTTTTGTTATATAGCCCATAAAATGAACGGTGTTATTAAATCAATGCCTTGTACGTCGGGCCACTCCATGATGACATTGTTGTAAGTTGGTTAGAGGTAATTTCATATAAAATGTAACATCAAATAAACAAAGCAAACAGTACAAGTAATGAATAGGGAATTTTGAGTCGTAACAAAAATTGTCCTTTACATATTGAATATTAATTGTATTAAATGAACAACAAGTTACAAAGATGTGCTTTCTTTAATGAATTTTCCTTTGTACAAAGTCTTATTAATGTTAAAGCTCACTTTTTTTCACTTCACCCAATTCAAAGAGGACAGGTATTCTTGACTGGTCTCTTCGCTGGCCTATGCTACTATATCCCTTCTCTCCCGTCATTCTCATAATGTCCGTTAGTTGGCGGGAGTTTTTAATTTTTGCGTCGGTCAGTCTGGTTTTGTCTATGTTTAAAATACGATTATTTTTTCTTTGTTCTATAAGTATGTCCTAACAAGAATCTACAGCTTATAAACCATTACAAACACCGTCTGACATCTGCCACAACCAACCGCTTTCCACCATTCTCCCCTAATCTCGTTAGCGTATTACATAAGTAGTGGAACTGTAATTAACGATTGCTTTTTTTATTGCGTAAAGTTTAAGCATAACTAAAGAGAAAATACACACACCCAATTTCCACGACCAGATATCGTGTTGACGCAGATAATGATGAAAGAATACAGCGACAGTTTATAAAAATGTAGACTTATTATTACATCCTTAAATTCTCAGATCAGGAAATAGTAGTTGATGTGGTGGCACGTTGTATAAGTCTTATTGTCGTTTAATATGGACAGTGACCCGATTTCCAAACCTGGATCAAGTCGCGTTAACAGCACCTCTTCCCGCTAAATCACAAGAATTAAGCAGCGATGAGCCTCTTCAATAATTGAAGTGTAACCATTTAAGCACTAGCAGGTACTGTAAGTAAACTCAGTATCAAAAATTACTTGATTCAGTATTGAATGACCTAAAATATTTGATATGCCGTAAAATAAAACAACCAACCATTTAACTGAGGACGAGGCTGTTTATATTTCACATTGTTCGAATACCCTTAGAAAGTTAGGCATTTACATATACTATACACATATAGGTAAATATTAGGGAAGTATATGCCGTTTAACCGTTGTTAAGCAATCATTCTAGGAGAAGGAAAACTCAGAATTCATAGCTGTTAAACTTCGCCTAAGATATTGATCATATATGACGTCGTGTGGTGCAGAGGTTATAGTAATTATTCCTAACGTTTCCAAAAAATGCTTTTTTCCCTCATTTTTCTTGTCATTGTTTTTTTTCTTTTAATCATCCAATTCTGTCTTCTTTTCTTACACTATGGATGTTTTGATTTTATTAGGCAATTTCTTTTGAAAATATGTAACTCTACTTGCACAAAAAAAAAAATTCCTTGACAGTAAATTGAAGAGTACGAGGAGAAATTGAAAATAATATCTAGCATAATCAGAAATTCTACTATTTTGAAAGTCTCAATTAGATAAACTATTATTCGTCTTTCTATTTAATTTCTACTTAAGTAATTAATCCTAATTTCTCAAATCTCTCCTTGTAAGTATATCTATTTTACTATTTTTATTAGTTTGTCACTCGAATTTTATTCGATCAAATCTCAA
The DNA here is from genome assembly GCA_023376005.1 of Doryteuthis pealeii. Lineage (NCBI taxonomy): Eukaryota > Metazoa > Mollusca > Cephalopoda > Myopsida > Loliginidae > Doryteuthis > Doryteuthis pealeii. The sequence continues at coordinate 3,555,669 of CM042146.1, read as the reverse complement.
TAGTACACTCATATTGCCATTGTTAGATATTAAATACCAGATCTTAGTATAAATTCTATCTAGTGTCTTATTAGGGTTTAAAACATCATTGAGCTCCCTTGAAATAATATAATTAACTATCCAACCAATCATTTCATTTACCCTCGATACAATAAGATTGTCAGTTTTGAATTTCTCATTAAAGCCAACACTAAAATCGCATTCGCTAATTTTCTTTACATTTCCCTATTGCTTAATTAATCTTCAATTTTAATGTTTTTGTGTCCATAACTCAGTCGGTAGAGCGTTTGGCTAGAAACCACAAGGTTCCTAGTTCGATAATGACCATCGCCAACTCAGCGTATGAGTAGCACAGGGATTTGTGCGGTAAAGTACGGAGCAGATGGTCTGTGTGGGGCTGCACCACATACACAAAAACAATCTCCTTGGTCTAGTACTAGTGAAAAGGGGATAGACACCCTCGCTGATTGGCTGATATTGACTTTAAGCCATCCGACGAATTATATAGATTTACCACCCTCTTTATACGAGTAAGACATGGTTAATTTCTTAAGCGGAATTAACAGGTTTGAATTCAGTGTTTCACTTCTAAAATTGTTGTCTAACCATGGTTAAAGAGGTCAGTCTGCCCCACTATTTAGCCATAGTTGGATGCATGCCTTTTTCAAGGGTATTAGTGGTATGTGAAATTCAAACAATCTCGTCTATGAATTGAACTCGTTACTCCCTCTTCATTTTCTATGACGATAAGCATTACACCACGCACCTCCAACTATGTTTTACTTAACATTTTTATTTGTTAAGAATCTTAACAAAGAAAAATTCTAAGTAAAACATAGTTAGACGTGCGTGGCGTAATACCAGTAACACCCCTGGAAATGCATGCATCCAACTATGGCTAAACAGTAGGGCAGACTGGTCTCTTTAACCTTGGTTAAACAACCATTCTAGAAGTGAAACTCTGAATTCAAACCTGTTAAATCCGCTTAAGAAATTAACCATATCTTACTCGTATATTTTAAATATCTTCCGAATATGACAATCAATTTGCACCGTTATTTTTTTTATGATGATCAAATGTGTAATTTAACCTCATCAGAAAATTGTTTTATTTCTAATTTGTTCATTCGGTAAATCATTGATTTGGATATATGTAATGTTTTGGTATGCATTTTCTTAAACCTATTTCTTTATTCATGGTACAAGTGATGGTTCTACTCCAGCCAAATCCAGGAGATTCATACAAATGTTCCTCAAGGCTTTATCCTTAATGAACCTTTTTTTATTCACGTAAATACCTAGCTCAGATCATTTATCAATATATTTCCTAATGACACATCGCTTTATCATGTGACCTCAATAGATTTTAAATGACTTGACATGACATCGGATCTATCATCTGACCCTAATTTGGTTGTGAAATGGAGTAGAAAATAGACTGTGTCCTTGAGCATCTCTAAAACTAATCTGTTATCCTTCAATTACGAAGGGGACATTCCTAATCCTTTTATTCTTCTAGCCGAAAGTCGTTTAAACGACATCAACAGACTGGGAAAGATGTTTACAATTGATTTGAAATGGGACAGATATTGCTATGATGGACTCGAATAATGATGGTGGAAACGAGGAGAAGATGAAATGAAAAGTCAGTCACGTGGTGACAGAAAAAATGCCACTTACTTTATTGTCAATGTGACATCTTCACTCAGGACTGTTTGGAAAAACGACAAGACATGAGGTGTTATGTTTAAATCTAAAGAATCATGGAAAGATCTATTCTGTGATGAATCACTTTTTTCTCAACTGATTAACTGACCCTTTCCAAAAAAATCCCTAAGAGCCATAGGTAACCTCCCTATCGCAACTATCATGATTAAGTTGCAGAATATTTGTTTCTGAGTATGTATCAGTCAGTTAAGAAAGGCGCAATAGAATCTTATTATAATGGAGCTTGTGTGTTCGTATGTCTGTAACCGAAACTATATTACTACTCAAGTCACAATTCCCTTAGTTATTTACGTCACATTCTCCATTATATTATTTTTATTTAAACCTCAATTATAAATAAAATCGTTTTACATTATTAATACTGTTGGCCTTATCTAAATGCTAATAACATGTAATTGTATTTATATATACAACATAGTAGTGATTTACAGTGTGAGCGGACAGGCTAATTTGCATATTGATCTTAATAATTTGATTTTGATGAATATGTGCTTGGTATTATTGAATTCTAATTGTTTGTTTTTATACTAATAACTATGAGTAAAAATCTCGTCAATAAATCCTGAAATAAATTCATTAACAAGAAGTAATAACTGTAATTTTATTCTTTATTTACTAATTTAACTATGATTTAACTAAAATTTAGCAATGAACGACGAGAGTGGTGGGAGTGTAAGTTTCAGTTGTTCTATTTTTTAAAGTATAACCCCATTCTGTTTGAAATCTGACTAAGAATAAGAATCTTATCATAATGGAGATTGTGTGTTTTTTCTGTCTGTAACCGAAACTATATTATTACTCACGTTACAATTCTCATAGTTATTTACGTCACATTCTAGATGATTTTATTTTTATTCAAACTTCTATTATTAATAATGTTTACCATATCTACATGCTAATAAAATGCATTTGTATTTATATATACAAAAAAAGTAGCGGTCTACAGTTTGAATTGGAAGGCAAATTTGCATATTGATATTAAAAATTAATTTTAATAAATATTTGCTTAGTGTTATTAATTTCTAATTGTTTGGTTTTATCTTAATGAATATCAGCAAAATGGCGGGGATACATCTTTAAATAAATTCATTAACCAGAGGAAATAACTGTCATTTTTTCCTTACTTCCTATTTTAAATATACTGTAAAATTACGAAGATTTAGCAATGAAAGTCTTGAGTGATGGAAATGTAAGTTCCAGCTGTTCTATCTTTCGATTATACCGGCCTCTGTTTTAATTGTATTTATCTGCAGTCGTATTTAGTTCCATTAACATTTCTAATTTAATATAAAATCTTATTACATCAAAACTTAAATACTTGCACCCGGAGGGTGCATATAATTGCTAGTCTTATTATAATGGAGATTGTGTGTTTTTATGTCTGTAACCGAAACTATATTACTAATCGAGTCACAATTAACATAGTTATTTACATCACATTCTCCATGATTTTATTTATATTTAAACCTGAATTATTAATAAAATTGCTTCACCTTTTTATTAGTGTTGTCCATATCTACATACAAATAACATGCAATTGTATTTATATATACAAAAAATAGCAGTGTGAATGGGAAGGCTAATTTGCATATTGATATTTAAAATGTGATTTTATTAAATGTGTGCTTAGTATTATTGATTTCTAATTGTTTGGTTTTATTTTAATGAATATAAGTAAAAATCTCTCCAATGAATCTTAAATGAAATCCATTAACAAGAAAAAATAACTGTCATTTTATTCTTTATTTCCTAATTTAACTAAATTGTTAAATACGTAAAATTCAGCAATGAAAGACGGGAGTGATGGAAGAGTAAGTTTCATTTCTATTTTTCTATTATACCCCCACTCTGTTACATATCTTTTTATCTGCCTTCTTATTAGACTTTCTAATTTAATACGATATTACATTACATTAAAACCTAAATACTTGCACCCGGAGGGTGCATATAATTGCCAGTTTATATAATGTATTTTAATCTTGGAAACTAAATAATTTACATGATATTTGGACATGTTCACGGGAAAACGTAACAAAATGTTGTCTATAATAAGTTCTCAATTGAAAACGCAAATTATAAGTTTAGACACGCACAAACACAGACACACACAAACACATGTATGTAAATATGTATATATAATGCATATAAAATATGAATATATATATATATATATATGAAGAGTTGCCGTTAGATACGCGTCCTGCGTCACTGACGCATATAAATCTAAAAGGACGCAGAAAAATCGTATCCATGCGTCAAAGTGTTTTTTTCTTCCCACCACTATTTCCAGCTAACTGTATATGTATTTCCATATTTTCTTGGAAGCGATTTATACTGTATGGGGTACAAGGTAGTGGTTAGACGGCTTTAGTTGTTCATATATAAAGCTCAACAATTTATTAAGAAACTTTAGATGGGACCCATTTTTTGCTTTTCTTCCATTCCATTCCTTGCTTTTCTTTGTTAAGGGGTCACACTTACTTTAATGCTCTTTTATTTTTACTATTTGTTTTAAGGAGATTTGATACCTGATTTTTTGCTATATGGGTTATATTTCCGTTTGTAGTTTGAATTTCGTGTTTGCTCTGTATTTTTCTCACCTTTTTTAATCGAAGGAGTCATTGATTTTTAGTTGGTTTAGTAAGTATTTATGTTCATGTCTATATTTTGATATAAGTTCTGATCGTTGGTTGAGTAGATTGTTCTTCTCGGGGAAGGTTATTGTTGCTAATTGTTATTCTAGACAAAAAGGAAAACGGTTGAAGAAATGGCTTGACAGTGGTTTATTTATCTGTAGCAGCATAACATATGTGTTTGTTAGATATTAGTTTCGATCGTTGACAGGTTGTTCGAGATACGACTGACTGACCAGCGCTGGGCAGCGTCGTCAGTTATGTTATTAACTGATTTCATAGGGGGGTTTCGGTTCTTCCAACATAATACCCCCCGCCGCCAGTCAGACCCCATTAGAGTTGATGAAACTCTAACTTGCTGCCTTTTTGTTCAACGCCTACAGAAAATGTCTTTAAATAGAGTATGCCAACGTAGTCCTCGGCCTCTTTAGATCTGGTTGGCTAATTCTACAGCCAATCATCTTTTATATAAACTTCTTTAGATAAAGCATATCACATCTTCGTGTAATGGTTAGCAAACTAGTCCCGAGGATCCATTCATACTTAAAAGTGTGTCCAATCCTCGCTAAATACCCCATATCTGTGTCTTTGAGTCAAAACCCAAAGGGTTGTATAAATACCTGCTTTTTGGGGTGAAAGAATTGCAGAACAATTTCGGCGGTACCCTTTGCAACTTATGCTATATAGGTGTATGTAATGAAGTGGCCGCCTACCACCACCAGTGACTCTGGTGCCCAGCTTTGTAACCGATAACAGAAGGTCAATCACAAGAAAGGTCGTAACAGGTGCGAGAAAAATGGCACGTGGGAATTTTAAAAAGGGTTAGATAGTCAGTTACCAAGATAGCAAAAATATCCATTAATACTAAAAAGCGAGTTCGATCCTCGCTAGATACACTATAGACACGACCTTGGGTCACATTGTAACCGTGGCAACAGAGCTGGATAAATACGTGACTTACTTTCGATCATGCCCTTGCGAATATAATGACCTCGTGGCAGAATATATAAGGTAATATTTAGTTTTCGTGTATAATTTCAGGCATTTAGAAAATAAATGGCTATTATACTATGTTATTACATGAGTAGATTAAATGACAAAAAGAAAAATGTGCGTTTATTCAAAACAAATGCTATAGAAAGGGATGTTTGCAAAGACTCTAATGGAAAAAAGATGTTTAAAAAGACAGAAAATAAAAGCTACGAGCGAGAAAGAAAGAAAGGACCAGTAATAGGGAACAAATAATAAAGAAAGATCAGGCAAGTGTGATAAGAATATATATATATATATATATATATATATATATATATATATATATATAACCCTCATATATATATATATATATATATATATATATTAGAAGAGAGAGATAGTTAAAGAGATGGAAAGGGAAAGAGAGAGAGAGACCGATAGCAAGATAAATAGGAAAGAGAAATAGAGAGAGAGAGAGAGAGAGAGAGAGAGAGAGAGAGAGAGAGAGATGGAGTAAATTGAATGTTGTTTATTAAATGATTTGACATAAGGGCTGCCTTCTGTCTCTGATTTAAAGACCCGCCGGCTACGCCTTTGGTGTTTGTCGCCAATTAGATGCTGTGCAACAACCATACAAACATTCAGAGATGTCCTCTTGTCGACTAGCAAAGGGAGGAATTTTGCAGCAAGTGACAGGTCCACATGCGAAACGTGCTAAACTGTATTGGAGACGTTGCTCACAATGCAACGAGGAGAACGGGCAGCCGAACTCGACAAGTAACAACATAGCTGCCAGGCAGATCGGCTGAAAATTCATGCATTCTCTGCACGAATAGCCGTCGGCATTATTGCACTGATGTTAGCTTACATCGATTGATTTCCTGAAAAGCTGCCGGGCATCTGAGATTATAAAGGGTCTAAATACTTGGCACTGGATAAAAAGTTGGAAGGCACAAGTAAGAAGCACCAAACAGTTAAAAAGAAAGTCACTAAAACTAAAGAATTAGTATAATGGGTAACTAGTAAATACACACAATCCCCCCCCATATATATATATATATATATATATATATATATATATATATATATATTTGGGAGAATATGTGCTTAATTGAATTCGTACCTAATTAGGCGGGCATACCTATTCAAATGTAAGGCTAAACAAATCGAGAATAACCAATCTCTGTATGTACATTTCTGTCTATTAGGCCTAGTCAGCAGAGCTATAGAGAGGAAGACCGCTTTGTGTGTGATCCGAACCCAGGCTGTCAAGCTGACAGGCAGAGACTCTAAACATTACACCAGCCGGCAATTCCCAGATTTTTCGTTCGTTTAGAAGTAGGTTATATTCCACTTATGGTGACAGCCAGGGTTCAGATCACACATAAAGCGGTCTTCTTATCTATAGGTCTGCTGATAAGGCCTAATAGGCCGAAATGTACATACAGAGATTGATTTTTCTCGATTTGTTTAGCCTTACATTTGAATAGGTAGTCAATTTCGATCAAGATGCCTGCCAATAATTAACACAGATTAACACCTGTACCCCAGCTATGGTTAGTGGAATAAGAACAGGATACTCCCGTGGACTGAATAAAGGGTTAGATTCAAAGTTCCGTTATGGATCCCGATTACAAGAAGGTTTCCAAGTCTGACAAGAAATAACTGAAGAAGGCCGGAGGGCACATCGACCGAAGCGTTGTATAGATAACAATGAAGATGAGGACAATAGTATGAATAATACAATAATAATAGTATGAATAATACAAATAATACTCCGAAAAATATTTTTTTATTTTTTATTTTCCCTTTATTTTTAAATTTTCGGTACTTATTTACTCCCCGAGAAGATTGTTTAAAAAAAACTTTTTTCTTCTATTCACACCTTCTGTCTTTATTCTTTTTTATTTATGCAGAAAATAGTATCAATCACATGTATACACACCGATATTTTGCACCCCAAAAACAGGGGGGTTAAAGTTAAATGACCTGAAAAAAATCAGAAAGTTTTGAAATAAAATAACAAATGCATTATAAAATTAATTCATTGCTAAATCAACACTGAAAATTTCATTTAAATCAGATAATTCCCTGATTTTTGGTAATTTGTTTTCAAACGTGGGGGTCAGAATTGTATTTTTTTTAAAAACACGGATTTTTTTTTTACTTAATTGCAAATTATGACTAATTAGAACCAATTAAAATGGATTTTTTAAAAACTTTAAGTAATCCTACATCTAAGGAATAATTTAGTATAAATTTTGTGTCATTATGCTAACCAGGAAAAAACCTTTGACAAAAAAAAGACATTGAAAGGTGAAAATCTCAGCTTTAGTATAATATATATATATATATATATATATATATATATATAATATATATATATATATATATACTAGCCAGACATGTGGTTGTACCCCAGTATGATGATTTAATCATTAGAACGGTTGATATGATTTCTTAAGAGATAATATGTTACACTTAATTTAATACTATTTTAATAATATTTCACTATTTATTAATTTGTATTATTTCTTAATGGTTTGTTAAAATATTGCTATCATTGATTTATACACTTGATATATTTTCATTTCTCTTTTCTAATGGAAAATGATGGTTGAAGTTATTTTAACGCCCACTCGGAGAAAAATAGTTTGTGTATATAATTAAAGTCTGGCTTTTGCTGATATATATATATATATATATATATATATATATATATATATATACCGTGGCTTTAACTTTGGATTCATTTATATGACGCGTATGTGAAATAATAATTAATCATGCCATGAACATATGTGATTTTTTAAGTAAAATAAACTCCAATAGATTTGGTGCATAGGAGATTTAGTCTTATGGAGCGTCTAGTTACAGTATGTCTATCTACTTAATATATCTCTTTGAAGCTCTCCCGCCGAATGGGATTATTTTCCACAGGTATGACAGGTGTTGTTGTAGCTATTTGATAATCCGCCTGTGTTCCCATTTCATGAGTACTTGAATAACGTTTCAATTCAGAACTTCTTAGGCATATCCTTCCATAAACTCTGCAATTTAGTTCTGAGTCAGATAATAAAGCCGAAATTCAAAGTCATTACGGACATTTCTTTAAAGATTTGTGCTTTCTATTAGTGAATACAATCAGAAAGGTAAACACACACACACACACACACACACACACACACACACACACACACACACATATATATATATATATATATATATATATATATATATATATATATATATATATATATATATATGCTCCCATAAATTTGGTAATGAGTTCTCTAATTGGTAATTTAAATTAACTCTCACTACTAAGCAAATAAGCAATGATCATTTCTCCGGAAATTTGATCTCTCAGTGACCGAAAGATACATACATTCCTATGTATTTAATAGTTTATAAACACCAGTCCCCGCATCAGCTGTCAGTGGGCGAGGGGATAATATATCGGACTACCATGCGGTCAGTCTGAGTTCGACCCTACCCAAGGATAGTTGTGTCTAGCCACACTGAAGAGGCATGATATGCCGAAACACGTGTCTGTGGATGACTTATTAATATATATATATATATATATATATATATATATAGTAGAGTCGACGGGGTGGCCTAAAGTCGGTATCAGCCAGTCAGCGAGCGAGTCTATCCCCTTTTCAATAGCTCTAGACCAAGGAGATTGTTTTAGCATCTGAGGTGGAGCGCCATACCTACCATCAGCTCCTTACTTTACTGCACAGATCCCTGTGCTACTCATACGCTGAGTTGGTGAGGACCGGTATCGAACTAGGAACCTTGTGGTTTCTAGCCGAACGCTCTACCGATTGAGCTAACCCGGTCCCTCTATTGTGTTAAACTCTACTGACGATTCTTGTTATATATATATATATATATATATATATATATATATATATATATATATATATATAGTTTGAGATGGTCACTGTTTCAGCTTTTACTGGAATGGTGTACCAAAGGCAGTATTATTGGTAGAGTGCTCAATATAAAATAGAGCTGTTATATAATATAATAAGATAAATATATAAAGATTTTACATATATATTTACATATCTATTTATCCAATCATACGCATCCCATATCTATTGAATTTTTTGAAATTTCTTGAAATTTTTTCGATTTTCCTTACAATTGAAACATCTTCACCTGATAATTGCATCGCATGAAACCAATATGGTTGTGAATGTTCCTTTGTCACCTAATAAATACATATGTAAAACCTTTATATATTTATCTTATTATATATATATATATATATATATATATATATATATATATATATGTGTGTGTGTGTGTGTGTGTGTGTGTGTGTGTGTGTATGGTGGACTCTCGTATCGTGAACGATAGATGAGTGGCAGCAGGGAGTTATTTGATTCCTCCCATGTTGTGCATGCTGTCAAGAAGACATTTTGTGTTTCCTCGAGTGTGACAGCAGACCAGCCCCTCTGCGAGCCATGAAGCAACACTGACAAACGAAATGCTCCAAGGCGGGATTTAAATGTTTTTGTTTTAAAGTAAGCCGTAGCCGATCTCGATGCTTCAGTCTATATTTTCTTTCAATTTCCAATGCAGTACTCACATTTTAAAATGCCTATAACATTTTTCCTATCAATACTCTTCCTTCCAGCCCCCATATCTATTAATATATATATATATATATATATATATATATATATATATATACAAGGTGTGTCAAAAAAGTATCGATATTTTTGTACTTTTTGTATTCTGAAAAAAAAAAAGACCTTTCATTCATTTTTCCTTTCTATCTTGGTAAATACGGCTTTAGAATCGTTACGTTTTGACACACCTTGTATTCTAAAAATTAATTAACGTTCCATTCATTGTTCATTTCTATCTTCGTAAATACATGTTCAAAGTCGATACTTTTATGACACATAATATATATATATATATATATATATATATATATATATATATATATATATATGTGTGTGTGTGTGTGTGTGTGTAAACGAAAATATGTTATAAAAATGTGTTAACATTGACACTTATTTCTTATAACTTTCCTTTGTTGGCAGGAATGTGCTTGGCTGATATTTTTCTAAGGTTACGAAAGAAAAATATCTGTCTTACCACTCATACTCGAAGACATTTTCTTACTATATATATATATATATATATATATATATATATATATATATATAACAAACTGTTGATTTCTCATAAATCTGCGTACTTGTTTCCTTACTTATATAGCATTTTTTTTTCAGGTATAAGTTTATGTGATATTTTCTTGGATCCTTACATATTTTCTTATTATATTATGAATTATTTTTGTTCTATCTCGTACGAATATAGAATGGTTACTGCAAGTGGAACAATCGAATGTAGTTTTTCTATGCCTTTTTTGGTGACGAAATACGTCCATGTTTATGTAAGATTTTAAGCCAAATATTCTATTTTGATAAAACACCGAGTTCGCTCGAAATACTTTCGATACTCCATATATTAAAAGAATACATTTCTTCTTACGGCCAACGATGTTTATACGATGCTAGAAGGACAGCTATAATGTAAAATTGATTGTACCCGTCCTGGTGAATAAGAGAATTGTATTCTTCGGTGATATGTGATATTTCCCTTCGAACTATCTCACTCAGACAACAATATTTATTGATGTATCTTTTGACGGACCATATGACCTTTAGGCACCCCTTTTGCGATATCGATTCATAAGGACTTTTTTAAAAATTTACACCGACAAAATTCGGTTGTTAGGGTTAGGGATTAGGATTAAGGTTAGGGTTAGGGGTTAGACAGCATGCACAACATGGGAGGAATCAAATCACTCACTGCTGCCACCAGTTTATCGTTCACGATACGAGAGTCCACCACACACCACACACTCACACACACACACACTCACACACACACACACACACACACACACACACACACACACATATATATATATATATATATATATATATATATATATATATATGTGTGATGAACAAAGTAATTCAGTTGAGATATATGCAATGTAAGATTAACTTACCAAGTCATTCGAGGTCACCAGTGATCATCAAATAGCAGAGCATGCATACAAGCAAGAGTGACAAAACTAATAAAACTAGTATAGATTACAGTTCCATTTATTGGGAGAAATTGGAAATTTTGGATTAAGTGTGAAGGTTGTCAAAAAGTAATGACATTTTCTTTAGGACAGGTATAATTACCGACACAGGAACATGTATCATACATTAAAATGATGCTGGTCCTCTTTCGATCAGATCCTTATTTCTCCACATAGTCACTGTTTCTCTCAATAGCAATGTTTCACCTTCGAATCAGAGCAGGTATCTCTCTTCCGCGTATAATTCTGTTGAGTGTTTTTTGAGCTACTTCTTCACTACAGATTTCACTTCCTCGTCACTTGAATAATGATAATGATAAACACACAATCTCCATTATAATAAGAGATGCGTGGGAAGTGACTAAGACAAAAAATAATGTAATAATAACAATAACTGATACAATAATTGATATATAATATTTTGCTTATAGTAGTTGTGAAATCTTTTGTCGGACCAGCCCCACACTTTTTGTTAACAATAACAATAACTCTAATAATAACAATATGTAATATAATAATGTATAATAATGATGCAATAATAACTGTAATATAATAATGATGCAATAATAACTATGTAATATAATAATGATAATGTAATAATAACCATAACTTATATAATGATATAATAACAATAACTGTAATAATAACAATATATAATAACAATAGCTGATACAATGGGCGCTGCTGAATTTCAATCATAGTTTCATTAGTCTTAAAAAATAAAAGATTATACAGTAAACGCTTGGTGTGCATGGGTCCAAGTCATGATCCTAACTTGTAAGATATTAATTAGATGGAACTGCCATTACATTAAGTTTACTAGCATCACAGAGGTGACAGCTTGAAATGTGGATGAAGTAAGCTCTTTCTCTCTCTCTCTCTCTCTCTCTCTCTCTCTATATATATATATATATATATATATATATATATATATATATATATATATATATATATATATTAGAGCTTTAACAAAAGACCAACTAAAAGATTCGTTATTGAAAAAAAATGTATATATTTTTTTACAATAGAAAGGGCATCAAAAGGCCTAAAAACGAGTAGCTATCTAACTAGTTTCGATCCTCGCTCAACAGAGCTAAAAATCGAGGATAATCGATTAAAACAGTAAATGGGACGAGTAAGTAAATTAAAAATGAAATAAAAGAACAATTTATTTTCTATAGTCCTAAAAGGGTAGGAAAAGGAGACTTACAAATTCATAATAATCAAACCAAGTAAGTCCTCTGTTTGTTTACAAAGAGCAAGCTTATTGGACAGAATATATAACGTCTCTAAAATCTTGAGGTGGTAAAATGAGTGCGACTTGCTCTCAACAGAGAATCAGTCAACACTAAATAAGTTGGAGCAACTACGGCTATTTATTAGGTGTTCGCTTATGGAGGAATCATAAGTATTCCTCAGTACATCGTTAAGACCGACGGTTCCATTTCTAATCTTAGTAGGGACATGTTGTTTGATTCGAGCATCCAATCGCTGGTTTGTTCTTTATATGTATTGCAATATATATATATATATATATATATATATAGAGAGAGAGAGAGAGAGAGAGAGAGAGAGAGGGAGAGAGAGAGGGAGAGAGAGAAACAGAGAGAGAGAGAAAGAGAACGAGAGGGATGGAAAGAGTGAGAAATAAAAGAAATTAAGCGAGGGGAGAATGGGTTGTTTTGTTTTACGGCACGTCAATCCTTTTCAGGTCATTTAATGCCGAATCAAGTCATTTTGATATCAGGTTGCGTACAGTACCTGCCGTTGCTTAAATGGTCACCGATCTAAATATTGAACAGGCTCATTGCTGTTTAACATCGGTGATCCAGCGGGAACCGGCGCTTTCAAAGTGATTTGACCGTAAGCAACGCAAGAGGAGAAAGGAAGGAAGAGTATAAATGATTTGCTTCAATATTTTAGTTGTCAGTAGTAGATTATCTCTTAACGGACACGAAGGGTTGATTTTAATGGTATGCCACTCCGTCTAGGGTTATTTTTATAGCTACAGATTAGGATGTAAGCCTAACAGGTACTACCACTCCGGCTCAGACTGAACCATCGAGGTAATACAGTTTCTATCTATATTTGAAGGTAAATTATAGTCCCAACATAGTATCAGGGCGAATTCCCCATGGCATAGTGGCTAGCGTGCTGTTTGGTTGGTTGGATTTTACGGCATGTAAACCCTTGGGTTATTTTATGCCAAAGGCGTTTTTGCTTTATTCCTTATTGTTGAGTATTAAATTTTTCTTTTCAAACTTATTTTTACCACATTTTATATTTATATTTAAACTCATGTTTGATTTATTTAACCCATCATCATTTGTTGTCATATCTTTTTGTAGGGTCTTACTTAACCAAAAAGGATAACGTCAAATTATTCTAAGCCCTGCACACAGTGCGATATACGACTTCGATCAGGAATAGTAGCCTGTGACTATTCAAAGGACACGAATAAATTGACTGAAAACGAAGACATTCTGCGCAAAAAAACAGAAAGAAAGGGGGTATCATTACTTTTTATATGAGCAGTACGTTTACAGAGATCAGTTTTGATAACAGTGTTATTTTGTTGTTATTTTTGTATTTAGAAAAGACGAGATCCTTGCTGATTTCTATCTATACAAAATGACCTGGAATATATGGCACTAAAAGGAAAATATAATTTTTGAATAGATAAATATTTTTTTCTTTTGGCGTAGTTGTTGAAAGCCTCTGAAAAAAGAAGATGTTTCCCTTTTCAGCGCTGCGTTCTGTTCAATTTCAAACTACCTATATACACATTTGTTATTTCATGTAGATAACTGCTTCGTTTGTTCTTTGAAATAAAACTGGTTTTCTTTTTTGTTTTTTTCCTACACATAGTGAAATACTTGGTGGCTTTTGTCCCCAACATTATCGATAATCCCACTTTTAAAACGCCGATATTACGGAAGGACTATATATATATATATATATATATATATATATATATATATATAATATATATATATATAATATATATATATATAATTATTTTTATATATATATATATATATATATATATATATATATATGAAAAAGTGAATGGAAGTGAATCCGACAGTATGAAATAAATATTTTTAGAAAAAACAAACACATAATGTTATAATTCGCTGACAGAAATCTGTTTCGACCTTTTATTAAAGCGGTCTTCATCGAGAGCGAGATGTTTGTGAAAGAAAGACGATGTGAGTAAACCTTTACATAACAAAAGTGGTACAAACGAACGTTCGAGTTCGGAGCCGGAATTTTCACACATTCCTTGAACGTAGAAGGTGTGTCAGAAAAGTATTGAAATTTTTGTTACTTTTTGACACACCTTGTATTCTGAAAAAAAATATCGTTCGATTCATTAATTTTTTCAGAATACAAGGTGTGTCAAAACATAACAAAGGTTAAAGCCGTATTTAACAAGATAGTAATAAAGAATAATTGGAACGTTATTTATTTCCAGAATACATGGTGTGTCAAAAAGTATTTTAAAAATCTCGATACTTATTTGACACACCTTGTATGTTGGTCAGTCTATGAACTTTTCAGTCATCCCTCCTATGTTTCTATGAGTTTGTATATGGTAGTAATGTGTCGAGCATAAATTAGTACACATCAAACAGTTTGATTTTATAGACTCAAGTGGAACATCATACAATCCAAACCCAGTTATTAGTTATTTGTTATTATATATGTAATATTTTACTGGGGACAATTTCTTCAGATATTTGGCTCTGAATGTACGAGAAATGTACAAAAGGATAATGCGAGCTGGTTTGAAAATAATCTCTGGAAGAAGCACCCCACAAAACAACAGATGTACGGCCACCTACCTCCCACCTCCCAAACTAATCAAGTAAAAACAAAAAATACGACTTGTTGGATATGGGTGGAGAAGCAGGGTCGAATGCATCAGTGAGATTCGGCAGTGGATCTTTTCCATGTACACACCAGTTTTGGTCGACTAGCAGAAACTACATACATACATACATACATACGTACGTACGTACGTAAGCTCTGTACGGACACTGAATGCCGTGTAGATGACCTATCAAAAGCAATGGATGATAAGGTCAAATAGTGATTGATAAAACGAGTCAAGGGAAACCCTGCGATCAGCACGCTTGTTGTTATTGTTGTTGTTGTTGCTTTTGTCGTTGTTGTTGGAATATTTAGGATATATAAAATGTGCTGAGGTCCACCACTTAAAATTATAGATTCTGTGTGGGCGCCTGGATTAAAGACAGCCAATCAACACGCTCGAATACGTGGTTAGTTAACTATTTAATCGTCGATCTTGAAAGCCGTTCATTTGCACGTATTCAACATTGACGAACGGACCTGCAACCAAGGACTTTGCCCAACCAAAAGATTCTACCCAACACCGAGGGACACCAAGAAAGAACCAAATGATTCTACTCAACACTAACGGACACCGAGGAACAACCAAAGGATTCTTTACTAACCATCAACCTCTGCTTAACACAAGAGATCTCCACTGTAACGCGCTCTCAATTGAAGCCTAAGAATGGCCGCAAAATTCGTAACAATTGATGATAATGATGATGATGATGATGTGTGGGACAACCTCCTTACCTCTTTTATCGTTTCGATTTATTTTCTTTATGTACCGATTTCAGCATATTGCAAGAATAGGTGCGAGTGATTATGAAATTTCATTGGTTACTCTTTGAATATCATGACTCACAGTCGACACCTTTTAATAAGTAGGAATCATTCGATCGTCCGGCTGAACGACACACAAAACTAGATCGATAGTGAACATTGTTATTTTTGGTTTGTTTTTCTAAAAATTTTATATTTTTCTAAAATCGCCTTGATAAATTATGCACCGTCCAAGATTACAATAATTACATTCCCACCATGAAACTTGATAGAATAATTTGATATGGCGTCCGTTATTGAATTTCAGTAATATAGGTTATATTATTCTGTGTGAAATAAAGTTTTTAAATGAAATTTTCCTGAATATCAATACACAGTAGTCCCCATATAAGGTGAGTCAATTTCTTTTTTTTTTTCTTTTCTTTTTTTTAATATTCACTTTTCAGTTTATCGGCCATTTAATTCTGGGGAAAAATGTGTCAGAAATCTAATAAGAAAATAAGAAACTACACAAAAAAAAAATTGAAAAATAAAGGACTTTCGATTTGCTTTTTGAAATGGCCATTTCTCTCATTCAATAAATAGGTTACTTTTTTGTCATTTCATACCGTTGTTGTTTTCAGAGCTTAAGTTATTTAATAATGTCTTCCCACGGCCACTTATTTTCTTGGGAGACGATCGAAGGCATGTGAATGTCGTACGCAATATATACTCATAAGTTTTCATTCCATCTTCGATGTCTATGGCTAAATGAATGAATTCAGAGGATGGAGGAAGATTTTATTGTGTCATTCCTTCATGTATGAGTAGCTGTCTACCTTTAATATTAACGTCCAGAATCATATTTATCACAGGTGCTATTATATTATTATGAAATACGAATGTATTTCAACAACCCCTCCGCCACTTGCGGGATTTGATACGATGTCAATTTCTAGGTGCTGTAAATCTGGATTGACTTCAGAGTTTTTCTGCCTCTATGACGGTCTACCCTACTGTTGTGGGGTTTTAAGGGGTTAAATAAGAACAAAACGATGGGTAACAAATGTAGGAATATGTATTAACAAAATAGTAGACAATTACATTACAGAGTAATACAGAATTACGTCCGACAAGAGAGTTATGAGCTGACTCGCATTGGCTTACTCTTCAATATTTGTCCCTGATACTATATATGACAGGTCGGAGTCTGAATCTATATAAAGGATTTGAACTCATCTCGGTAAATCCCATTCCTTCGACGAGAATCGTTACTCAAACTTATTACCAAAACAATTAAACTTATTACGAGTAGGATGTGACACAAAGTCAATTTCTTACGCAGAGTTTAACAGGTTTGAATTAAGAGTTTTCCATCTCCTAGACTAGTTATTTAACCAAGACTAAAGAGCCAAGTCTGTTCTACTTTTGAGCCATAAGTAAAACGACAGTCAATGTACTATTTACCTCATAGCTGACGGGGTGATGAGGGGGTCGTTGTCCTCATCTTCATTTTGGTATATAATCCTATTTTAATGCTTCTTGTGATGCTCTTCAGATTGATAGGCATCCAAAACTTATTACCAAACTTATTTTTTTATTAAGATGACCTTTCAATTACAAAGCAACACAGTAATATGCTGAACAATTTTCTATTGATATCCTATTTGGTTTTAGTTTATTTATTTAATGGAATATCAGACTTCTTGGGTTATTTAATTCTAAAAAGTAACCTTGCAAAAAAAAAAAATGGTGGTCTTATTTAATCCATAGCAGTGAGGATGAGGGGCTCATACATTTCCTAAGGTTATTAGCACGAAAGTGAACGTAATATCGCGATCAGATTTCAAATTCATTTATTACGGTGTTGCAGTCTAGCACGCTAGCCGTGTGATGTTGAACTGAATCAAGCGGTGAGGTTCCAGTTCTGGAACGCTGGTAATCGCTATTACTCCCAGCTCTACTCTGGCCCGAATTATGTTAGGGTCCCATCTATGGGTTAAAAAGATCAGAAATGAGTTTAGATATAAGTATAAAATGTGTTAACAATAAGTTTCAGAAGAAAAATTAATACCCAACAAGAATGAACAAACCATAACATCTTCGGCATGAAATAACCCAAGGGTTTACATGCCTTAAAATCCTCGCAAACCACTACGCCACGGGGACTTCCCCTTGATACCCTATGTATATTGGACTATAATTTACTCTCACATATAGATAGAAACTGTATTAATGTTAACATAATTTGTAAACCTCTGGTGTTCTAAGTCCTTCCTTTTATGTTAAAATTACAACCTTACAGACTTATTACCAATATATTAACCCAATGTTTAACTTTTAATTAGTTCTGCGAATCTTTACTTATATTCGAGTATATCTATAGAGGAACTTTATGTAATGATTATAATCACGTGAAATGGACTCTGTGACCCGATTTCAGAGAGTAGCATTTTAAATAGTGCTTATACAATTGTGAGAGACCTGTATCCAAATATTCTCCAATAGCTATGGGCAAATAGCAGTATAATATATATATATATATATATATATATATATATATATATATATATATATATATATATATAATAGGTATTCCCGCCTAATTCATTATTAATTAATTAATTTTCAAAATTAGGTACGACTCCAATTAAGCACTTATTCTCCCAAAAATTATCGGCAAAAAGCCATTCCAAACAAACCGTGTTTACAACTTATCATATCATCGTGTAATAAAAGTCACTAGAAGAGGAATATTAACCTACTCTAAACAAATCATAAAATCTAAGAAGTCCGTTTAGTGTAGGGGTTATGGGATCGGCCTGTCAGCTTGGCAGTCCGGTTTCAAATCACGCACAGGGTGGTCTTCCGATCTATAGCTCTGCTGATGAGGCCGAAATGTACATACAGAGATTGATTTTTCTCGATTTGTTTAGCCATACATTTAATAGGTATTCCTGCCTAATTCATTATTAATTAATTAATTTTCAAAATTAGGTACGACTCCAATTAAGCACTTATTCTCCCAAACATTATCGGCAAAAGCCATTCCAAACAAACCGTGTTTACATATATTATATATATAATATATATATATATATATATATATATATATATATATAACACATAGACATAAATGTAACACTGTCATATAGATACTTCTTGTTATATCTACGAGTAATACGACTTCAGTTACTCTTTATCTGATATCGAATTGTATTTCCTGGTGTTTATGAGTAATATGCGTATATACAGTAATGATTTATCCTTTATCTATCACTGCGTGAGTGTCCATGGATAATTTTGCACATTACAATGTCATATGTGTCAAAATTGATATTTACGAGGCTGAACTTTGTTTGATACAATGCTAAATGGGCGTCAATGAGATTGAGATATGACATACTGAAACATCACTAATAGTAGTACCTTACCTAACTTACATCGTGTGGGCACCTAAAATAAAAGGTATAAAAGGAGATGGTTGTGCAGATAAAGATATCGAAAGTACTGAGTAGAGACAGTTAGAAAAATAATTAACACAACTCCTACCCCAGCTATGGTTAGCGGAATGAGAACAGGATACCCCCGTGGACTAAATAAAGGGTTAGGTTCAAAGTTCCGGGATGGCTCCCGATTACGACAAGAAAGTTCCCGAAGAAGGCCGGAGGCCATATCGGCCGAAACGTTGTACAAATAACGATGAAGATGGGGACAATAGTCCGAATAACGCAGATAATACTAAGAGATCGAAAGTTCTCTATATAAGGAGAGGAAAGGGCATTCACGTGGTTTAAAACACTCATATTTTCTCTAATCTTATATATAAGATATATAATTATTGGATCAGTCTTATAAACAGGAGTATGTGAAGTGGTTTATTTTTCAGTTGATGTCTATTGTCCCCATCTTTATTGTTATTTGTACAACGTTTCGGTCGATATGCCCTCCAGCCTTCTTCAGGTATTTCTTGTCGGACTCGGGAACCTTCTCGGACTCGGGAACCTTCTTTTCGAACTCGGGAACTTTCTTGTCGTAATCGGGAGCCATCAGGAAACTTTGAACCTAATCCTTTATTACAAATAACAATGAAGATGGGTACAATTGCCCGAATATGTGAAGTGGTATATTTTTCAGTTGATGAGAGAATATCTGTAATTTTATAAATCGTAACCCACCATCAAAGTTGGGAGGGGGGAGTTTTCTTAGCCCAGAAATAAATGTCATAACTTGTTTCTGTCCCGGTAATTAACTTACTTTCTGAACCTTTTTAAAAATACAGAATATTATGTCTAAACGCATGTAGCCTATTCAAATGGATTTTTCCTTATTTAGTTTTAGTTGTCGCTAACATAACTTGATATAATACTCAATGATAGGGTGATATTACATCTTATTATAATGGAGATTGTGTGTTTTTCTGTCTGTAACCGAAACTATATTCCTACTCAAGTCACAATTCTCTTAGTTATTGACATCACATACTCCATGATTTTATTTTATCTAAATCTCAATTATTAATAAAATTGTCTTACATTATTAATACTGTTAACTATGTCTACATACTGACAACATGCTATTATATTTATATATACAACAAAATAGCGGTTTACAGTGTGAACGGGAAGGCTAATTTGCATATTGATATTAAAAAATCGAATTTAATAAATATGTGCTTAGTATTATTGATTTCTAATTGTTTGGTTTTATTCTAATGAATATAAGCAAAAATCTCTTCAATAAATCTTAAATGAAATCCATTAACAAGATAAAATAACTGTCATTTTATTCTTTACTTCCTCTTATAACTAAATACTTAAATTAGAAAAAATAACAATGAAAGACGAGAGTGATGGAAGAGTAAGTTTCAGTTGTTCCATTTTTTATTATACTCCCTCTGTTTCAAATATTTTATTATACTCCCTCTGTTTCAAATCTTTTTATCTGTATTCTTATTTAGTTTCATTAGCCTTTCTAATTTAATACAATATTTTATTACATTAAAACTTAAATACTTGCACCCGGAGGGTGCATATATTTGCTAGTTACATTATAATAATATATTCAGTATACTATGTATAGCATGGATTCAAATTCCCGTTTCAAGTACTGGTAGAAAATCTGTAGTTGTCCTATTTAGAAGAAAGCACATGTGTTATACTAAGTTATAGATATATTCTGTTCCTTTCTTCATCATCTTTAGTCCCTCATCTTTGCAGCCAGTAACCAGGTAAGTTGGTGAGTCTAAGCAAGAAATTTTAATATCGAAAGATTAAAATTGGTATTGTCCACGTTGAGAGCTCCATGCATAATAAGTGGGGAATTATATACATATTAGTATATTTAAAAATATATATCATTCATATTAACTATTATGAATTTATTTCCACCGATATCTCAATCGGATTCCTCTGACTGGTTTTGGAACTAAGCTATACACTCATTTGTATAAGAATCCCAAAGACGCCAATTAAGATATCGGCGGAAGTAAATTTATAACTGTTAATATGATTGGTATTTAAGTCTTTCCTTCCTCGTGATATAATATATATATATATATATATATATATATATATATATATATATATATATATATATAATATATATATATATATATATATATATATATATATAATATATATATATATATATATATAAACAAATTAAAACTTTAAATATCAATTATATTAACATTATATATATGCATATATATGTATGTGTATATATATATAAATATAAGTATATAAAAATAAAGTATGTAATATTATATATATATATTAATAAGTCATCCACAGACACACGTTATATATATATATATATATATATAATATATATATATATATAAACAAAGAAAAACTTAAATATCAATTATATTAACAGTTATATATATGCATATATATGTATATATATATATATATATATATATATATATATATATAAGTATATAAATATATATATATATATATATAATATATAATATGTATAAAAATTAATAAGTCATTCACAGACACGCGTTATAATATATATATATATATATATATATATATATATATATATATATATATTCATACGTCTTTCAAATCTCTTTTGTATAATCTACTTTCATTTTCCCTGAGTATTAATTCGCATTACAGTGCCATATTGTCTACAATGGATGTTTCTAAGAACGGGCTTAAAATAACACAATGCTAAATGTCAAGGGGCAAATGACGTAGGGATTTTGTATTATTTACTTTTATATGGGAGGAAGATAAATCTTTCAAGAAAATAAGCATTTGATACCATATATATTAAGTAGGTTCCAACCCCATCTTCAGGCCCAGTTATAAGATAGATAGTTGTTTCATCCAAAGGGTAGTATTTACCATACTAATAATATATGCTCTTCCAAAAAGTGTGTATGTTAATCTGAGATTCATTGAAAGAATAATAGAATGACCAGACCCTCTTAGGGTATGAAAATAATTCTCAAAAAATAAAATCCGATTTTCATTTTAATGAAACCTTACATCTTCCAGCTAGATGATTAATAGACTTGAATTAAGACTAGCTGTTGTATGCAAGCAATAAAATCTTCTTTGTGTATTTTCTATAGTTTACATTGCAAAGTCTGTCAAAACCTTAGCTTCTTCATGGTATTAGGGCAAGGGTGGACAATTGTTTTGGTCAGGAGTCCACTTTAAAAGGGCTGGGATTAGTGGAAGGCCACATCTTCTAAGAGTGATTGTATTCAATAGTTAACATTACACTTCATTTTTTAGTGCTACATGTAAATTTTATTATAATAAAGAAATAAAAACAATAGTGGTATAGAGGAAGATTTAATGAATTTATTTAGGTGCAAATTACACATCAGCCATTGTAAGTAATTTAATGAGACGAATATATATCAAGGGTATTAAATTGGGTGTTTCAGAACTTTTAGAGTGAAAAAAAGTTTTTATCGTCTTGAAAATTTAGGTTGAAAATTGCTATTACATTTTACGGTTATTTCTCACAACAGATCAAATGTTTTACCGTGTGTGAACTTATTACCATCAACTTCTCAGAAGCTCAATGTACCACAATTTTTTTTATCTCGCAATAGAAAGCAAAAATAGACCGAGTAATTTGAGACACTCGAAAGTCAAGCTATACTAATATTTCAAGCAATTTATAGCTCAGTCGGTAGTGCGTCCAACTAGGAATCATAAGGCTCCTGGTTCGATAACGGCCCTCGCTTTTCAGTATTAATGAATCTGCATGAATAGCTTACTAACAGTTACTGATTGATTGGACGCTATACTCTTGGTAAACATCAAACCTGTCTTGTTCGTTTCACTTTAATGATTTGTATGATATGAGGCACAGCTGGGAGTGTTGTGGGTTTCAGGATTTGTCCATCATCCCTGTGTATTTTCCATATAGCTTTTTTCCCAATAGTTTCATTATAGTCCATGTAGTGCAACCATATAGTAGTACTGATATGGCTACAGTCTCAAAAGTTCTGGTTTTATCCTATCAAAGAGATCAGATTTCCATACAATCAATAATCTGTCTATAGCAGATGCTGCCTTTCCTTTGCGTATATTGACATCGTTTTCTGTCGAAGAGATATTACTACCTAGGCATGAGAACTGATCTAATAATGTCAAATCGAGTGTGGAGATTTAAAATTAAAACCATAATATTATAAAGGTATGGACATAGAATATGGATTATTTTGATTTTTCAGACTGTTGTCCTCATCTCTATTGTGATATATACATAACGTTTCACCCGCTTTATCACCAGGAAACACATGGTGGAGGCCGGAGGAAAACAGCGGCTAAAACGTTGTGTTCTTACATACCACTATAAAAATGAAGATAACAGTACGAAAAATGAAAATAATACACATCAAGCCTCATCTAAAATATTCATACAAATAATAATAAAGAATAGTCATTATTTGAAAAAAAAAAAACACACCACTGTATTATGTTGATTTCTTTTCAAATAGTGGTAATTTAGATCATACAAAAAGAGAAACACGAAAAAATAGTTTTCAAAGTTTTTAAGAAGTGAATTGTTTAAAGGTTAAAGTTTACCAAACGTTAAATGGTTCTATTGACATAAAAGAAATTAAGAACACATTGTTTCGGGATGATTATAATCAAAATAAAAAATACACAAACACGTATAGACGCACAAATATCTGACAATAGACTTGATTTTCTGATAGAATCACTCACGTTCAATTGACCGGGAGCAAATTTTGTATAGAAAATAAAGTTTGAAACGAAAATCAATCAGAGTCTTTTTAAATAATGTTCTAATGAAAATCATTATAAAATTCATATATACTCTGGTTGAGATTCATTCAAAGAAGATTTTGATTTAAAAAAAAATGTGCTCGATAAATAGAACTGGTAATATTTGTAAAAAAAACACAATGATAGAATAAAACTATTGTTAATGGAAAACCCCAAAAATGAAGGGAAAAAGTTCTGCTATGAGGGGATTAAAAATAGTATAGGGAAATATTCTTAAAAATACAATAAACAAAAACAGGTGATTTTTTTTTCAAATCAACATATTTCTAGAACATAATTTTCAAAGACCGATACCTGAAAAAAATTATTTTCTGAACTTTAAAAAAAAAATAAACGCCATAACTCAAGTTAAAATCTTAGATGATGCTGGTGGCAATTAACGTAACGCTAATGCCATTAGAAAATATTTACTCCCTCTAGCGATAGATGAATAGTAAGAGAGACATGGCTCTTTAACTTTCATATGGCAACCGGTCTGGACAAAGGCAAACTCTTAATTAAAACCCGTTAATCCCTGCTTAAAAATTACCTTGTGTCACATCCTGCTCGTGTAGCGGCGTGGGTAAATACATATATTTTAAATAAATCTTTAGGAGACTATTTTTGAGGCATTAAACTCTCCCTTATATAATTTTCTTAATTTTATAAGTAAAACTATCTTGAAAAAACTAAATGCTATATTATTATAAGTATATGTCAACAAGAAATTTATGGTATGTAATCCTTGTCGAGGAAAGTATTTCTCTATCCTATTTTACGAGAGAAAACTCCAAAATACGGTTGGATGCTCATTGGGAGTTTCGTGTCTTTTCAACATCATAACCCCTCCCAACATTTGTTGTATACTCTTCTATTTACTTTCTTACTTCTATTTCTTCTAGCGTCTCTGCTAGCATCTAGACTTCGTCTTGGGGACTTCGTGTCTGGTCTTCCATTGGGAATTTCTCTTTATCAGAAGCCCTGTGGCATTGGTAGTTTTTAGATAATAACACAAGACTCCGATTTAACTTAGATCATATTTTATTCTGAAATCCCCACCAGACTACCTGCACAGATTGAGTCGGCCCCGTGCATAACACGACTTACCACCGTCATGGTTTTTGGCCGATCTAACTAAACATCTCTTTCTAATCTAAACCGGAAGAGGGTCTTCTCCACCGATTCTCACGGTATCCACCGGAAGGAGGATCAGGATGAGGTCAAGCCTTGTCATTCAATCCTTCAAGACCACCGGCTGAACTTATAACAGTCATTTTGGTTTCTACACTACTGTACATAAGTATTAGGAATCTAATAATTATGTAACACATTGACCCGACCGAGACTGGACCCGCCTCACCCTGCATCTAACATAGTTGTTTGTCATCACTTCCTGCGTCACTCTCAGCTAACAAATTACTTCGGGTTCGTTCTTTATACATGTGTTTTGATTATGATTTGACCAATGATCAATTATTTCCTGTTTTCCTCGTTGTAAACTTTACCTATAAATACATTGTGCATTAGTGTATCAGTTTCGGCCTATTTAGCAAAGGCAAATACTATACTATAACACTGTGACAGATGAATTTTAGCGTCATTTTGGTATATTTTTAAAATTGGATTTTGCCATACGCTGATTCTTTGTACCATAGCTACTTGATATAACAAGGTCCAAAGTTATGCAAATTTGTTCAGGCGGGAACATAGCTGTTCCGTCTACCTTCAGAAATTGGTTTGGAAAATTACTGTCGTTTTCTCGTCCTGTACTGAGTCGGTTATCGTGATAACAACGAAAGCGAAGCGTACATTTCAACAGCTAAGATAGTTAAGTCAGTGTACATGTGATGCAAATCTACTGACTATAAATGTTATTAAAAATTAGTAATTCGTTTCCAATTATAATTTGTTGATACCTTACCGTCCACTATGGTTGATTGCGCAGTGTCCAATAAATAAATAAATATATAGATAAATAAATTATCTCCATCAGCGCAAGTGGCTCTGCAGGTCAATTCCTGAGTGACAGTCTTTGGTGCACTGAATGCACACAAACTGTGATGCTTTCTGTTGCTGTTGTTATAATGATACGGAAACGGATATCACAAGTTAAGCACACTACCAACTTCTCGCTTGATCAACTGTTAACAATAAGGCTATTCAGCCGTCAATTTTATTTTGCATTTGACCGGAAATGTTTGAAATGTGACATCAGTCCTACAACAATATTGCAATGGATATGCATTGTTCATTCTAAAAATATTCGCTGTTGGTTGTTTTAATTTAGAGATTGTCCTCAAAATAAATTATATGAAAATGAATGTAAAGATGTACTTTCATTTTTAATTCAAATTTATTAATGCTTTAGTGTGAATATGTTAAAATGTTTTGTTGATTTTATTAACATGTTGATTTTGAAATTTACTAATGAAAAACATTAAGTTTAAAAGTAAAATTAATAAAGACCAAAAAATTTCATACATTCGCAAGGATTTCAAAATTAAATCACTATTTTTATTCCGTCAGACAAAAAGGAATATAAATTATAAATTGTTTCTTCTTTTCCCTACGATTTTTAATATCTCAAATTATTGTAAATAGTTTTTTTTTTTCATTTTATAGTTTTATACAATATTTTAAAGTTCTGACCTATAAAAAAAAAAAAAGAAAATGTGAAAAAAGGAAAAAAAAAAAGAAACGTATTTATATTAAAAATGAAAGTGGAAAAGTACGTGTGACTACCAAGGAGTAACAAATATGAATCAATAAAAGAAATCTCTAGAAAAAAATGTTAATTAATTATTTTGGAAATGGGAAAAATTTTGATAATAGTGTCCATATTCAACATGATCATAATAAACGGCTCTGTAATCGATGTGTTTTTTTGTTTTGTTTTTTATCGGAAAGCGTTTCAGAAAATTAAATGAACATAAGACATATAATATATGGATTATTTCTTATAACCCCAACATAAAAAGGGGAACCACTCTGATTGACGGATAAATTATTTATTTTCCCATTAAACTAACCCTAAACACTAACCCTAAACCCTAAACCTAACCCTAACACTAACCCTAACCCTTAAACCCCGTCTGCTTTTTTCCTTGTAAATCAATAAACAATTATATAATTTATCAGTCAATCAGAGTGGTTCCCCTTTTTTATGTTGGAGTTATAGGAAATAACCAATATATGACTATATGAAGATTAAGATCCTATAAATCATTTGACACCATCAATTCCTAGGACAAGCTAGTTCATATTATTCTAAAAGTAACAGTGGCTGCTCTACCTGATATGTTACTGAATTTTGGGACTCCGATCATCATGAGGCAGTCCTCGTCGCAAAATGGCTAAAGTGTTGGATTACGACATCTTAGTAAGCGAGTTCGAATTTCCGTCGTATTACTATGTTCACTTTCAGAAAAATGCACTTGGAATGGCAAAGCACCCCCTCAGCCCCCAGCTGTGGGTTAAATAGTACCGCTGTCTTCTAGAAGGATGGCTTTGGATTTCATTACCCTCGAGGAATGATATGTCATTAAACAAAAACATAAGCAAACAAACAATCCATGTTATTATACAGAGTAACATCGATACTCAAATAATCTACAATGGTAAAAGATGTCCTAGATAGCTTGTTTTCGGTTCTTTTGTTTAATAGCATATGAATATTAATTTAATGCCCAAACTATCCTCGTTGAACAACAGAAGGATTACTATATAACTCATGATGTAATGGCTAATGTGCTGGACTAAGACACCGTGTATTCGAACTCCTGTTGTGGAAAAAAAATTCCGGTTAGAATACTCCAAGGTTCTTTCTAGCCCAAATAGTGGTACTCGTCGAAGTATCACTAGGAAGAATCTATTTTTTTCCATTTTTCTTTTTTTTTTTCTTTTTTTTTCCTTTCTGTCCATGGGAGTGTGTGGAAAAAAATATTGAAGGGGGCCCTCTACTCACGTGGATGGAGTGGCGGTGTCCATTACGAAGTACCGAAGGCGAGATCGGCGCCTGACGGAGATTTATACCTTACTACCGGATGTGAGCGGGTATTTCTTTGTATCAATAAACGTCAACCAGAAAGATCGCTAGTTTCATTTTTCAAGCCATACTGTGCGTTTGTTACCTGACCAGTCTACTTGATATCGAATCTTTGCTACTTGGATAGTAAATCGACCCTTTGTTACTTGGATAGTTAATTCACCCTTTGCTACTTGGATAGTTAATCGACCCTTGATAGAGCCAAGGGGTCGCGAAACGAGCATTGTTTCGCAAGAACCGGATAACTGACCACGGATTCCATGCCCTTGTCTCTTTTTCTTTTCCTTACCCTTTCATGGTCGAAACATTTTCAACACTGTTGCACTATTAAGTTCATTTTCGGATTTGTACCCTTGAAAAGGTATGAAACCCTCTTCCCTAGGTAAGGGCTAAATAGTATCAAGTCTACTTTTCTACAACTAACCCACTTGGCATTAACTAACCCACGAATGCTGAGTCTGATTGAGAATAGTTAGATTCATACCTCTCCGAAGGGCATTAATACCATGAGGAATGCAAACAGCCTTGTCTAGGAATTGAACTCATTTCGTCGTGTCTATTTCTAGTAGAGCATGAAACAATGGAAACCTATTTTATTAGATAGTATCTATTTGAAAATGCTATGTAGCTCTGAATTCAAATCTTCACGTAAAATGAACTTTGCCTGATATTAGATCAAAGAATACTGAATACGCACCAGTTCAAGAATAAGTAAAATCTTTTATATGTCTATGTAGTTTTCTCTTTGAAGTGGTATGATTTTATTTGTGGGGGATAAATTTTGAGAAACTTATCTGTGTTTAGCGTTTCTTTTTTAATATCTTTTTTTATACCAATTGTCAAAATCACGATAATTGCAACTTATAAAATAAATGAAAAGAATATTGAGGTGATCCGAGTTTAGCGAATACAAATGTTTTGTGTCAGATAATGAATTTTGGACTAATATATTCCAATCAAAGTAAATCTCGTCAAAATTATGCATTATATTAATTAATAGGTCAGTGGTTTTTGGCTGAATTTGCATAATATTATACATAATTTCCTATGGAATGAATGTTGTTACATTATTTTTATTACACTTTTAATCTAGACAAACACACGTAAACACGAAAAGGCACTCACACACTTGTATACATACAAAAACACACACACATATACAAACACATACACATACATACATACAAACACGAATAAACGTGTGCACGTACACATAAGTACACGTACACACAATCACAGAATCTACTGATATTACTTCTACTGTTCAACGAAAGAGACATACATAAACACCAAAATGCTTGCCCTGTAATGGTTATCGTCATAGGAAATGGACACGGCAACAAATTTCAAATTTCTGCGTGAGTCGCTGATAAGGCCAAATTTTGAATGGCAATCTCTTTTTTGATTTGATTCCTGCATGAGGTTGTTTGCATTTCACATAGCGCTAATACCCTTGGGAAAGGTATGAATCCAACTAATATCCCTCCAGCTATGGGCAAATAGTAGGGCAGATAAGAATCTTTAACTTTGGTCTGGCAACCGGTCCAAGTGAAAGAATTCAAACCTATTAAATTCCTCTTAAGAAATCCGCAAACCCAAAAAACACTCACAGACATATATATGAATAAGCATATACACACAGGTACACCCGTACACAAATACACACATATTTAAAATATAGATCAATAAATATGTTGATTATGATTGAATAAAGAATACAATTCATTTTTATTCACCTGGCATTTAATAAATATTTCCCTTGAGATTATATTGATAGACATTCAGATGTTTTATATCAAATTACAAATATTAACAGATATATTATGTAAGTTTTAAAGTTGTCTCTCTCTCTCTCTCTCTCTCTCTCTCTCTCTCTCTCTCTCTCTCTCTCTCTCTATCTCTCTATCTATCTATCTCTATATATATATGTAGATATATATAATATATATATATTATATATATATATATATATATATGTGTGTGTGTGTGTGTGTGTGTGTGTGTTGGTGAGTGTAAGAAATTTGAAAAATGCAGAGGATAAATAAATATAGCGCTTAGATCTAACGGATTGAAATATTGCAATATAAGCTAATATAGCGACATTACTTAACAACAATTGTGCGTTTTTCAAATTGATTTC
Source organism: Doryteuthis pealeii (assembly GCA_023376005.1). NCBI lineage: Eukaryota > Metazoa > Mollusca > Cephalopoda > Myopsida > Loliginidae > Doryteuthis > Doryteuthis pealeii. The sequence goes on along the minus strand of CM042146.1, from coordinate 3,525,131 downwards.
CCTGATATACCGTCGGATTCACATCCATATTTTCACTCCGTTAGATCTAAGTGCTATATTTATTTATCCTGTGCGTTTTTCAAATTTCTTAGTCTGATATATATATATATATATAGAGAGAGACACAGACAGACAGACAGACAGAGTGAGAGAGAGAGAGAGACACAGAGAGAGAGAGACAGAGAGAACAGAGAGAGAGAGAGAGAGAGAGAGAGAGATACATAGATAAAAACTTTAAAACTTACATAATATATCTGTTAATATTTTTAATTTGATATAAAACATCTAAATGTTTAGCAATATAAGCTAATATAACGACATTACTTAACAATTGTGCGTTTTTCAAATTGATTTCCCTGTTATACTGTCGGATTCACATCCTTATTTTAATCGATAATATATATATATATATATATATATATATATATATATATATATATATATATATATTGTTTTTCTTTTCTTTTTATTATTATGTAGCCTTCATTATCTCATTCAAAACATGATCCAGGAATAACAATTGTAATATACATAGATCTGAAGTGACTTCCAAATTATAAAATTCTGATACTTGTTTTCGCCCGAAATCCTTGGCTCTTCAAACACTTAGAAAACTCAATTGAAATTTCTAAAAACAATTTCCGGAAGAAGAAATATTTTTCTGACGATTTCCAAGGTCGAAAATATTTGATATTAACTAAATAAATAACATAAAATAAATATTACTGTTTGTTTTATTAACTTTCGTTCCAATTATATAATGTTTATGTGTGTGTGTGTGTGTGTGTGTGAGTGTGTGTGTCTTTGCGTGTGTGTGTGTGTGTGTGTGTGTCCTTGTGTGCAAACACGTGTATCCTTGTATGTGCATCGCTCCTACTCTCTTCCCCCTCAACTTCCCCCTCTCTTCCTTCTTTCTCCTTCTCTCTCGCCTTATCTCCTTCTCTCTCTCTCTATCTATCTCCTTCTATCTCTCTCCTTCTCTCTCTCTCTATCTCTCTCTCCGTCTCTCTCTCACGCTCTCCTTCTCTCTCTCTCTTCTCTCTTCTCTCTCTCTTTCTTCTCTCTCTCCTTCTCTCTCTATCTCTTTCCTTCTCTCTCTCACTCTCTTCCTCTCCTCTCTCTCTCTCTACTTTCTCTCTCTATATTCTCTCTCTTCTTTCTCCTTCTCTCTCCCACTCTCTCCTTTTCTCTCGTCTATCTTCACTCTCTCCTTTTCTCTCTCTCTCT
>CM042146.1:3476404-3518904 GCA_023376005.1 Doryteuthis pealeii | reverse complement strand
TGTGTGTGTGTGTCTGTGGTGTTTGGGCAGCATTCTTTTCATTTATTACATGTAGAATATAAACAAAAGGCGTGTCTCTGTTTATGTCTTTCAATTTTATACGATTCTTTTCAAGCTTCCTGACCAACTTTTTACATTTGGATGGAATCCGTACATAATCCCACCCAAAGTTCATACCCCAAGTACTTTCTGCACTCGAAGTGCCATCATCAGGGGTATGTATTCATTGTTCCAGTGTTCTTTTAAAATGTTAGTATGTAGTGAGGAGTAACTTTAGGAGGGGAACTCGTAGAAGTTAGGAAAAATGTGCATCTGCTTACGATAGATAAATGTTATTTGAAGGAACTATTCTGTAGTATGTTTTTTCCTTGTAGTTAGTGTTTTTCACGGTTCGGTTTTTCAAGGTTCACCTTCGTCAAGAAAAACTGAAATTATTATTGGTAACTACATTTTATATTACTGTCTAGTTTGAATTTTTCATTCTCTCTCTGTCTTTATATTAGTTGTATGAACTTTAGTTTCTAAATATAAACTGTTTCCTAGTATAAAGCTTTGATGGATTTATATATATATATATACCCTCATATATATATATATATATATATATGAGAAGTAAATAAACAAACGATGTGTTTTTATATGATTTATTTTTTTAGCCGACAATTTTTTCGGAGAATATGTGAATTAATGAAGTCGTGGGCCTAATTTCTGAAAATAATTTAATTAATAATTAATTACGGCGGCATACCTATTCAATATGTAAGGCCTAAACAAATCGAGAAAAAATCAATCTCTGTCATGTACATTTCGGCCTATTAGCCTCATCAGCAGAGCTATAGAATAGCGAAGACCGCCATTTGCGTTGATTCAAACCTCGACTTTCAAAGCTGACAGCCGAGCGGATTTAAACCCCTACACAACCGGACCTTCCTAGATTTTTCGTTTTGTTTATATATATATATAATATATATATATATATATATATATGTGTGTGCTTGTGTGTGTGTGTGTGTGTGTGTGTGTTTAAACAGGTTTGTTCTTAAAGGATTTTATATTTGCTTACGTTTCAATCCCTCGTGTAATTTTAGGCGTCTATATTTGGTGGAGAAAGGTGTCCCATTTTGTTTCGTTGTGATCTAGATCCTATGTACATGAGACAGAGATACAGAGGACAGGGAGAAGTAAATAGATATGAACATTGGTGATTTGAAAGTACATTCTTAAATAGACTATATTAATCGAGCCAATTCGCGGGGGTTTACCAATTCCCAAGAGAATATGTAGACATTAATCAATTAAATTATAAATGATAATTGACTTTTTATCTCGAAAAATCAGATTTCTTCTCTGTTACATATTTCCTATTATTTTCAAAGAAACACTAAATGTGATTCAGTTTCTTCTATTTCTTCTTCTTGCAACATTTTTTGCTTAAGGATACAACGTATCCCTTAAAAATAAGTTTCCAGGTTTAATATAATATCAACGGGAAAATAGCAACTAATCGTTTCTAACTTTACATTACCCCGTTCAACTCAAAAATCGAGAGAATCTACTGAATTTTTCAACAAGATTTATTACCCTTATTTAAACCCGGTTTAAAACTAAATATACCCCTCAATCGTGTCAACAAGAAACAGTGAGAGCCCACATCTGCCTCTCAAAAAACATTGAACGTATTCAATTTTTGACTATCACATTGAATATATTACACACGCTTTTTAAATTAATTAAGAATTAAATCTATAATAATGGAGATTCGCTTTTGCGTTTTTGTTCTGTAACAGGAAACTGGGTCACTGCTTACGTCAATTACCAAAACACTAATCCAACGTTCATAACATAGAATAAATATACTTCCAAAATGTGAGCATGCGGCAACGTTTAGACATTCCTCATTGTTTTAATAAATTAGATGGCCGGTGTTATATATTTATATATAGATTCGTTATTAATAAATATTTAAGTTATCGGAACTGTTTCCATTTCAAATTTGGTCTTCTTTCGTTCTTTCTTTTTTATCCTTAATAAATTTTGACGATTTTACATACTTATGGTACACAGTCTTTATGACATTGAATTTTTCAGCTCCCATCCCCTCAGGCAATATCTTTCTTAAAATCATTTTTACATCGCCCGGCAGGGTGATTTTTTTTTGGCTAGTTTCTATTAATAATGAAGATTTGCTTTCCTGTTTTCTGTCTGTTAACAAAAATTACGTTCAACGCTACGTCACATACCCGAAATCGCAAACATAGAATAAAAATAACACTCAATAAATTTGAGCATTGAAACATTTAGAGGACAGTCCTCATTGCATTTAAAACAAGTTTTAAATAAATACGCAGACTGGTTATTATATATCATATATAGTTGTTTTATTGATACATATAAAGTTTACATTTTAAAGTGTTTTATTTTTTGAATCCATTTAATGAATTGATGATTTTTACTACTTAGGGTACCAACTCGCTGACATTTGAATGTTGTACTCCCACCCTTCTGGCCCAATATGTTTCAAAATCTATTTTATCATCGCCCAGAGGGTGTTTTCTTAATTTGTAACTAGTAAAATTCAATATAATTAAATAATTAATTAGAATTATATAGACGCTAAAGAAATCGAATTGACAAATTCAGAAACTGTATATATATGTTAGTTATTTAAGTGTCACCTGACCTGCTGCACACAAACCATGCGAGTGAAACGGACAAGACATGGCTGAACAAGTAAGGCGAATCGTAAGTGACTTCTCCTATTGAAACAGCACATGGACATGGTTATTGCCCATACCGTCCAGCAAAAGACCCACCATAGACCGGCTCTGTGTGGATTAATTGGATGCTGCGTGGAGAAACCTCCCGGAACAATGAATGATAGGGACGTAGCCGGAAAACATTGTCAATGGATATTTCGTGCTTGCTGGATTGTGCATAAGACTGATCATATTATCATTATTTACTCCTTTTGAGTTTTCACATCCAGCATTAGCTGATGGTCTTTCACTGAAGTCTGAGTGACAAGCAAGTCTCCTCAGTGTCTCCAGGCACTCTGAGTATTACTGCAAGATTGCAGCAGTGCAGTGTTTTGAATTGGTTCAATTCTTCCTCTGATTTTCCAACTTTTCCAACCTTTTCCAATTCCTTTTGGGACGTTTCAAAGTGACCAACTACAATTGGTAATCACTTTCACTTTCATATTCCATTAACTTTTTCAGTTCTCTTGGCAAAGGTCCCAGATATTTGTCCATTTTTTTTTAAATTTTACCTTTAGCTTCACCCTGTGAATCTGCGGCACTGCAAAATCCACCGTTGACAAGTTTCTTTCTTTTGTTTACAACACTAGGCTGGTCTTTCTGGTGGGATAAGGTGATTCCGTTTTTATTTGGAAAGTCCCAGAGAATTTTATGCGTTTCGTTCTTCATATTATATTAATTAGTCTAGCAACATCTTGCCGTAGGACGCTGGTTCACAGGAGGTGAGTGACGCAGCAATTTTCTCCTCAGGTCTTTCAGGACTTTTCTGTATTCTAGCCGATCCCAACAGTGCTGTAATTTGAATTGGTCTAATTCTGTCTCTGATTCCAATTCATCTAAATTATTTTCCTTGAATTGGGGGTCGTACCAACTGGCTCTGATTACGCTATTGTATTTACTAACTCTTTTCACACGAAAAGGATATCACACAATGTCCAATTTTATTTAAGCGGAGTTTCAATTCAGAGTTTATCACTTCTCGGAATACTCTCGCTTAAAGTGTCCTTACTATTTACCCATAGCTGCAGGCGGGAAGATTGGATGCCAACCTTTTCCCAAGGTATTAGCGCTATGATGATACATCCATTCTCGCTCAGGAATTGAAATCAGTTCGCCCGTGCGTCTATTTCATACAATTTGATAATCATTACAATACGGGCGCCTCCACTGGCATAGCGAATAATGATTTCAAGAGAATCTGGAAGGAGTACAATTCGCCTACGTTAACAATTAGTTTATTTTACTTTTAATTTTGCTTAGTTGTGCACAAGGCAGATGTTTATAGGAGGGTCTAGTGATAATATAAAGCCAATACTAAGATCTGCTATCTAGCTCGCTAAAATTAGACTAAAAGCGTTTTCTACTACTGTTTTTGTGGCCACAAGGCTCAGTGCTTTAGAAGTATGGGACGTCTATTGATAATCAAAACTCACTAGTTAAAAGTCTTTCTTAAACTAAATCGCGAACCATTGGATAAAGATCTGTTTCCACTACGATGGCAAAGTTAGGCTGCGAATATTCAACATTAAAATAAGTTTATGTTCCCTGGCAACAAGACGAGGCATTTTTGAAGAATTGTAATGAGACGCTAATGAAAATAATTAATTATTATAATAAAGGATATGATTAAATTATGTGCTCATGAATACCAGTGATGGGGAGGGGGAAGTCGAAATGATTTTGAAATAAAAGAAAACAAAGAAAGTATGAAGCTGGGAATAAACATTTACAAGAAATTGTTTAAAATGGATGAAGGAAGGAAGAGAAAAAAGAATCTATAAATAAAAGAAAGTAAATAAGATTTAAGGGAAAATAAAGAAAAAAGGAACGAAAGATAGTAAGGAAATGAGGAGAAAGAAGAGAGAAGAAAGTTTACTAAAAAATCCAATCGAAAGGGTGGGACGGAAGAAAGGGACGGGCTACAAAAGGAGGTTTGGTAGAAAGGAAGGAAAAACAGGACGTTTAATAGAGATGAAAAATAAAGCAAACAAAAATCTGAAAAAAGAAAAGAAAAAGAAGGAAAGAAATGAGAAATGAATGGACGTAAGAAAGAAAGAAAGAAAGAAAGAGAAGAAAAAATAAATGACGTAGGGAAAGAAGAAAAAAGAAAAGAAAGAAAGAAAAAAGGAAATGGAAGAAGAAAAAAAAAAGGGATAAAAAAGAAGAGAAAGGATAAGAAAGCAGAAGAAAGAAAGAAAGAAAGAAGATAGGAAAGAAAGAAAAGAAAGAAAGAAAAAGAAAAGAAAGAAAAAAAAAGAAAGAAAGGAAAAAGAAAAGAAAGAAAGAAAAGGAAAAGAAAGAAGAATACGTAGGAAAATAAGAGAACTCCATGGAAACGGAGAGGCTAGAATGAAAGAAATGAAGGAAGGAGGCGAATCAAAAACATGTGAAATCAAGATAAACTTGAAAGAGGGGGAAATATAAAAGAGATAAGAAATAAAGAAAAAACGACAGAAAAGAGAAAATGTCGGGAATGACCTAAAAATTAAATTAAAAAGACAAAGAAACAGAAAAATTAAAAAAAGAAACTATGAAAGATAAAGTTGGCACAGATTTAGGGAGATACGCTATAGAAAAATAATGAAATAATCAACACTATTATATTTTGAAGAATGAAACCTAATAAGAAACAAAGTACAAGATTTTTGAAAATATAAATTAAAAGGAAAATATATTAATTGTATAAAATTAAACGTTAAGATTCCGAAATAAAAATACAAACAAAAATACAGTGGGGAAAATTAGAAAATAATTGAGAACTCTTAAATGAAACTGTTATACAATTACAAAGCCAATTTAGAAAAAGGATTACTAAGGCACTTTTGGCAAAAAGGAAAAAAGAAAAGAAAAAATATAGGAAATACCCTAAATGTAGGAATAATAAAAACAATAATTATTAATTTGACCATAAATAGTCTGAATTTCTTTTGTGTTGTATGTGTGTCTGAAATTTCTTTTCCCGTTTCAAACTTCCAAAGCAGCTGGCAGATGGGGTTTTTACGAATTTGCTTTCAGCGTCAATATTAACCTCATCTCTTTCGTATTTCTGTCTTTTTTTCTCCTCCATTCCTTTTCTTTAAAATATGAATGAATTTCATTATTCGATGCCTTAATTTGATTTTGATTTCACGCTTTCACAGTGCCGGAAAAAAAGATAATGCAATTGTAATGTTTGGTTTAGCGAAATATTAATTAATATGATTTATACCGAGGCACTTCCGTGGCTAGCTCGAGTCTTCGGTTAGATCTTTCTAAATCTAAACAATGAATTAATCTGAAAAACATCAAGTCTCCAACAAAATAGTTCAATTCAAGGAAGACCACGTATTAAATATTAGCCAATGTATCATACAGCTATCAAAGTTGGAAATTGAGAATATTAATTAATTAAAAGTAAACACATACTGTAATTAATTCTTATTAGAAGGACGGATGCCAAGGATTTATAAACCAACGTCACCCTTCGCCTTTTGAACTAAACTTGGTCTTTGCTCTCACCAGACAAAGGAAATCTAAAAAAGATTCCAGGATAAATCTCAAAGGCCATCAGCGTGGGATATGGCCAAAACCCACCAGTATGACAGCATATCAACTAAGTCTGGTGGTTACGTGAGAGATTATTGCTGGGGCCGCTCTAGGCTTAGTGGTAAGATGTTTTGGCTCCGAAACCATGCCTGAACCCAGTCATCATCTGATGAAGGCTTTGTTGGATTGCAATGCTACTGTGTAAACACCATCGTTGTATGAAGTTATCAACGTTTTCTGTATAGTCGGTATGCATAAGATCGTCGGTTTGTGGTAATCATTTACTCTGTGGCCAGCAATATCCACTCTAAATGATTCCACAACACAATGTGTATTATTCCTTTAAGTAACGTTTTCTTCTCTTTTTGGCATTTGTCTTGTATCACACTAAACTGCAATCTATTGGTTGAGGCTTCCCTCTCAATAATACTGGGTATGTATAGTCTTGTCTTGGTTTATTTTGGTCGAAAATGCATAGCGACACAACTGTTAGCTTATACATAGTCAAGAAAAAGGTAACGCACGCTGTGTGTGGTGCGTCTGCATATTCCTGTTTTATAGGTCTTCCTGTAGATTTATCTGTTTCGCCAGATCAGCAATGGGGATCCTGCTATCGAAAGCATTGCATAAATAGATAGATGACATGCGTTTGATGATTTTGGCAACAGTTCATTATTTGCTGTTTTCAAAAGTTAAATTTGTTCAACCGTCTTCTATGTAGAATATTGTTTTTTTTCAGTTTCCTCTGAATGTTTAAGATGAGACTTGAAGATTTAGTATTATCTGCGTTATTTCGGACTATTGTCCCCATCTTTCATTGTTATTTGTACAACGTTTCGGCGATATGCCCTCCGGCCTTCTTCAGTATTCTTGTCGGGACTCGGGAACCTTCTCGACTCAGGAAACCTTCTCGGACTCGGAACCTTCTTTTTCGAACCCGGGAACTTTCTTATGTCGTAATCGGGAAAGCCAATTGGACACATGGATACCAATGACTTAACCCACCATACTGGTCATAAATTACTACAGCGTTCATTGACGACGGACATAGGAATTAAATCACTGGACCTTTTACCAAATACGCAGGGATAGGACTTCTACGATTACAAAGGATTCCATAACATTAGGACTTTAAACTATGAATATATATATTATTAATAATATATTAATTATATTAATATGTGTTGTGTGTGTGATGTGTGATTGTGTGTGGGAGGCGCGTGGGCAGTTGGTTAAAGGATCGGCACTTTAAAAAACTTTATGGTATTTCAGATTTTATGAGGTCGTTCGTCTAGACGACTATAAAAATTATTATCAACTGATAAGTTTGTTAGACAAGAGCGTATATCTAAGCTAGACACAGATTTGTTTTCTATATCTATTGCATTAAATCTTGCTTTTATGAAATCACCTTTAATATGTGAGGAAACTAAATGGTTCCCTCGGAGAGAAGTTAATGTTTCGGAACTAGTTTTTGTTTTTTTGTTCTTTTTTTTTTGTTGTTAATTGAGAGGGAGCTATCGATAAGTCTTTCCTTAAAAGTATGGAGCGTGTGTGTGTTATGTTTGTGTGTGCTGTGGTGTTGTGTTTGTGTGTGTATTGTGTGTGTGTGTTTGTGTGTATGTATGTGTGTTGGTTGGTATGTGTGTGTGCATGTGTGTTTGTTGTATGTGTGTTTGTGTGTGATTTATGTGTGTATGTGTTGTGGTGATGTGTGTGTAATGTGTCGTGTGTGGTTGTGTGTGTCCTTCCTGTGTTTTCATCGTTGTAAAGGTGTCTTTTTTATGGTCTCCTCCAAAGCTAACGCGTCCTATAGTGGACAATGGTTAGCAAGCTAATCCTTCATTTCATTACTTGCAACACAACAATTTTTGATCCTCACAGGATCCCCATATTGGACCTGTGTCATATCTTTCCTAGTGGAACGTTTAGTAAATCACTACAGGTCTGACTAAAACTAAGAGGCAGTAAAACTGCCAAATAGATTCCATCTTGGGCTGATGTTGCTTTACGTATAATTATATTAAAATTCCATAATAAGTTCGTAAATTTGTTTGTTGTTCTGTTCCATATCCGGTATCTATTGTGACTTAAAGTTATATTACATAACTTACAAACCCATACATATATAGGTGTCGTGAGGCTCGCGGATGTGTTGTATAAAATCATTTCTATTATAAGTGTGTATATCTCTGTATAGGGTATATGTTAGATCTGCACACACACATGTGTCGTTGGGGATACGTCTATGTGAGTGTACGTGCGGTCTTTTGTTATCACTATCAACGTGAACCTGCCCGTACACAAGTTTTCATTCATTTATGAAACAAAATCACCTTGACCGACTGTCTACATGAGATCGATTGAGAGACTCCATATATATATATATATATTAATATATATATATATATATATTATATATATATATAATCCAATTGCCGCTTTAACCTTTCCGTTCCAGTGGCATTACTTAATTATCAAAAGTGCTCAAGTATATTTTAAACCATCGCCCCATCCTCCTGCTCCTCCTATTCGTCCTCGCCCCGCGCCTGGGGGTTATATTGTCTCATTATCTATTATTCGATTTTTTTTCTCTTTTTCTTCTTTTTCTGTCTCTGCTACTATTCTTTTTAAATCATCCTTCCGTTCATTTCATTTTCGTCTCTTATCGTTTTTTCCTTCGGTGTTTTATCTTTTTTGACTTCTTATTGTTATCTTTTTGTTTCTCTGTTGTTTCATCTCTTTGCGTTTGGTCTTCTTTCTTCGTTGTACCCTCTTCTCCCCCCTTGCTCCGCGTCGCGGTGATCCCTCCGCTTGCGCCCACGCTACTTTCCTCCACACGCGCGATGCCTGCTTTCCCTCCCCCCGTTTTCTCCGGCCCTCCCCTCTCCTTCCTCCGTCCCGTCTCGGGCGGCCTCCCGTCGGTTCCGCCCCTCCCGCGGGGTCTCTCCCCTTTTCCTTCGCGCTCGCCCCCCGCGCTTGTTTGGCCTCTTGGGGCTGGCGCGGCCCCCCTCCCCTCCGCCTCCTTCCCTTCCTGCCCCGCTCCTGTGCTTCCTGCGTGGCGCGGCCCGGCCTCGCCCTTGTGGTTTCTCGCCGCACCTCTCCCGCCCTGCGCTCCCCCTTCATTCCTTCGTTCCCTCCGTGTGTGGCTCCCCCTTTTCCCCTTCCTTCCGCTCCTCTCCGTTCTTCTCCCTTTCCCCCTTCTTCCGGTCGCGGCCGTGTTGCCCCCGTGCCTTCCTTCCCCCTTGTTCTTGATTTCCCCCGTCCCCCGTTCCCGCCGCCCTTATGCTTCTTTTCCCTTCCGCTCGTGCCGTCCCGTTCTTCCTCGTCCGCCCCCCCCTCTTGTCTCTCCCTTTTTCTTCCCCCCCTCCTCTGGCCCTCTGGTCCTCCGATTTTTTGTCCCCCCTTATGGCCCCCCGTCTTGCTGGGAGCCGCCGTGCGCCGCGCCGCGTGTTCTTCTTTTGTTTTGGCCCCGTTCATCTTTTTTGGGCTTGGCCGGTTGCCCGTTTTCCGTGCCCCCCTTGATCGTGTCCTTTGGGGTTCCCCCCCTCCCCTGCTCTTCCCTCTTTTCCGCTCCTCCTGTAGCAACCCAGCAAAGGCCGGACGCCTCGGGTAGCCGAGCGAAAAAAAAAAAAACAAAAAAAAACAAACAACAACACACCAAAAAGATAGACATACAAAAAAAAAAAAAAAAAAAAAAAAAACAAAAAAAAAAAAAAAAAACAAAAAAAAAAAAAAAAAAAAAAAAAAAAAAAAAAAAAAAAAAAAAAAAAAAAAAAAAAAAAAAAAACAAAAAAAAAAAAAAAAAAAAAAAAAAAAAAAAAAAAAAAAAAAAAAAAAAAAAAAAAAAAAAAAAAAAAAAAAAAAAAAAAACAAAACAAAAAAAAAAAAAAAAAAAAAAAGAACAAAAAAAAAAAAAAAAAAAAAAAAAAAAAAAAAAAAAAAAAAAAAAAAAAAAAAAACAAAAAAAAAAAAAAAAAAAAAAAAAAAAAAAACAAAAACAAAAAAAAAAAAAAAAAAAAAAAAAAAACAAAAAAAAAAAAAAAAAAAAAAAAACAAAAAGAAAAAAAAAAAAAAAAAAAAAAAAAAAAAAAAAAAAAAAAAAAAAAAAAAAAAAAAAAAAAAACAAAGAAAAAAAAAAAAAAAGATAATATAACAAAATCGGAGCAGTCACGAAACAAAATAGAAACATAAAATTCTAATACATTACCCCCTGACAGAAACAAAAAAAAAGAAATAGTAGTTTCAAAACCTCCATGGAAATATCCCCAATTCAAATAGAAAAAAAAAAAAAAATGACTATAAAATGAAAAGAAGAATTGGTAAATACACTATTAAAGAAGATCCACTCTGACTTATGGCTTAAAGAATTATATCCAAACATTTCATAGATTACCATGCCTGATAGGAAAAGTATTGGCTTTGGGTTATCTGGTCACACTTTAACCTAGACTATAAACAAAATCTGGTTGGAAAATTCACAGAAAATAATCCTAAGATAAAAAAAATAAAAAAATTTAAAAAAAAACAAAAAAAAAAACTCTTTTACCAATATGGTTAGACTAGCAGATATTGCATCTTCGGGTTATTTAAGTTTAATGTAATTGAAATATATAAATTAGAATGACCAAACGAAATTAAATATAAACGCATATAAAAGTAACACTTATTGTTAATTTATATTTTATTTGGTTCTAAGAAAATCATTTCTAGGATTGATTTTAATAGCTGAAAATAGAGTAATTTATAATTAGAGATCAATAAACATCAAAGTACATTTATTTATTCAAACCCGGTTTTATAAAACCAGTATGCAAATTACCACACCATATATTATTGTAAGTTTTATTTTTTAGTGTATATAAGACACATTGCAGGAATTTTTAAATGCCGGACTAATAATATGGGCTGTTTTTGAGGCAATTGAAACTTAGATTTTTATAGAGACATTGTTGATAAATGATATTTATGTTATGTATTTAATTGATTTGACTATAAATCGGAATATTGATAACTTATGCATTCTGGAGGGTATTGATTGCAGTTTCTGTTTGCAGACAGACAGACACAAAACTCCATTTATAGATTATCTTTTTTATTATGAATTTCAGTCTCTATCCTCAGTGTTAAATTTTTTGACGGATAAATTTGGTAAACAGGCGATTGTTTAGAATATTTGAAATTAAATCAAAAGGTTTTAATTCTAGTGTGTGATGCAATTGTATTTAAATCCATACTTATTGGTTTAGCTCAGTTCAGTTAGGCAGCTGACTAGAAACCACAGTTCTCGTGTTTTGATACTGACCTTGCTAAATCCAGCGCTATGAGTAGCACAGGCTTGAGTAATCTGATTTGTGTGGTAAAGTGGCAGCTGATGGTAGATGAGGTGCTCCACCTCAGACCTCAAATAACAATCTCACTGGTCTAGTGTAGTGAAAAGGGGACAGACTCCCTTGTTGATCACTTCACCGACTATCTACTATATATTTACCAATCCTCTGACAAGAAGGTGTGCACCAAGGTCAATTCTAAGCGAGTTCAACAGGTTTGAATTCAGAGTTTCCTTCTCCTAGATGGTGTACCAAGGTTTAAAGAGTCTAGTCTGCCTTACTACTTACCATAGCTGGAGGAGAGTAGTTGGATCATACCTTTCCCAAAGGTATTAATTGCTATGTGAATTCAAATAGCATCCCCGGGTTCTTTCCTTAACTCCACATAACAAGAGGGAACCACTCTTGACTGATAAATATTTATTTATTCATTGATCTACTAGGAAAAAAGAGGACTGGGTTTAGGTTAGGTTTGGTTTAGAGTTAGTTTAATGGGAAATATAAATAATAAATTTATCAGTCAAGATGGTTCCCCTTGTTTTATGTTGGATATAGGAATAACCTCTTTCCGTGTCCATTTCTTATGATTATAACATTACACCACTGGATTTCAATAGATTAATTCATTTATTTGTATCTTTCATTTTTTAGAATAATTAAATTTTAAATAATTTATCATTATTGAGATATCTCCATCGGTGAAGTTTGGCTGTGAAAAAGAAGTAAAAAACTACAGGTGCCAAGGTAGGTAACTCGTGTTATATTAACCTTGAATACTTCCCTTGAGGATTTTTTTTCTTTTGCCGCTATTCTATGATTTAATTTTTTATTATTTTTGCTTTACCAAATTTAAAAATTCCTTTGGCAAATGGAGTTTTTTGATTTGCAATTGCGATTCATATAATGATGGCCGATTTCAACGATAGTTTATTATCTTTACTGTAAAAAAATATACTATATGTAAGTTTTAATGTAATAAAATATCTAGTGAACCTGGGGATATTACCACAGGTATAATTTATTATTTGTTGACTTCAGCTATTGAATTAGTTAATTATGTAAATATATAATCTAATACTCATTTACCCCAATTTGTTTAAACGAGTATTGAAAATTAACCCACATTATATTATGTAAACTTTATTTTCTCAGTGAAAGAGAAAAGCACTTGGAATGATTTTAAAATGCATTGAACCTGCAAGCCCCATTATTAACCAGATTTTATTCCAACAAAATGTTCAAGTGTTTTGGGAACTCAGTAGGAGGTATGCCAAATTTTTATTTTTTTAAAAAGATTAAAATTGTCACTATTTAGTTCTTTCCTTTAGAACAGGCCTAAACTTACATACAAAAAAATTCTATGAATTTCTTTATTATTACAAGGAATCTATCATCATATCTCATGTCGCGCATGGCACGGGCATCATGACAATCTTTGCCAACCCCCCCTATCATTTCATTACACCTGGAAGCTCCTCTGCGAGCAGCCAGCATCTCACATATGGTAAATGTATTCTTGCTGGGGCCCCACACTGATTGTCCATGTGTTGCTCCCAGTGAACTCTCGCTTATTGAGTTCCCCTGCTTCTCCAGCATTGTCCTGATGCTTTGTCCTCTACTTGGTAAGTTTGTGAGATGGGAGGTGACCGTAACAGGCTGTGTTTTTCCTTGTGGGTGCTGTTTCACACTTATTTCAACTGACGCAGCTCTGTGCAGCTCCCATCTGCTTTTCTCAAGACGCTTTTCAGGGTCAGGTTGGTGCAGCCATACAGCAGCACGACACACCACAGCCTGGAAGAACTTGTCCTTTCAGCTTGCCAGGGAGTATCGGACTCCATTGGACTGATTAATCTATTTGTGGCCACCTGCCTTTGCTATTGTGTATTAACACTCTCTGTGGAGGAGATATTACCACCTAGGGTATGTGAATTGTTCTACTGGCTTAAGAGTTGCCGTCGAGTTGTGGGAGATGTCTCCTTTATTTTTTGAAATTCATAACTCGTTTTACCGGAGTTCACATAGAAGCCATATTCTTTGCTGCCTCTCCAAGCTATTGCAGTTGATTCAGCCTTGCCGGTGTATCTGCAAGAAGTGCAGGGTCTCAGCATAGTCCGCATCTGTGATTGTTTGTGCGGGATATCGCCTGCTTTCTTGCCTTTTTTGAGTGTTACCTTTTTCTTTTATGGTATCTAATGATGTTCGGAGTAGTAGTCTAGAAATAATTATAAATATATATGGGCCGGGTGTCTCCTTTGAAGGGACTCCGCGGCGATGTCAAAGAAAATCTGTCGCCATTAGGTGAGCTACCATCGCTTTAGTGTCTTGGTTGCATCATTAGTGAAACCGTTTCTTGGGGGAGGCCATATGCTAATTGTATTTGTTCCATTTTTCCTCTATGTATGGAATCGAATGGCCTTGAAGAAATTACGAATAATAGCGTTGCCTTAGATTTCTGCTCGTACCCCTTCTATGATCCGTCCAATAGTCAGGATTGAGAGGTTGTGGTCGATTTCTGCGGAATCCATTTTGGTTTCTAAGGATTTTTCTATTTCGGGCCGGATGCGATTAAGTAGAGGGCTTATTCTTGGCTGCAATAGCAGTTGAGAGTTATGCCCTCTGTAGTTTTAGCATCGAGATCTCCCTTTTTAGGGAATGGAGGATTGCAGCCTTTCGTCCATTTATCTATTCTATTTTGTCTATATACTGCATTGCTGCCTAAGCAGTTGTCATGAACTTTTTATCTTCCACAACCATCCGGGGGTATTTCATCAAGTTCCTGCTGCTTTACCTTTAGCTTCTTTAAAGCTGTTGATTTCATCTATTGTACTCCAGCTTGATATCTAGTTGTTATCACAATCTTTTGGATTTACTTTCTATGATTTCTGGGGGGTTCCTTAGCAGTTTCTGGAAGTGGTCCTTTCATTTTTTTAGGTTATCTTCTTGGGCTGGTTGCCTTTTAATTTTTTTAGAGGTTGCTTTTTTTACCATAATTTCGTTTTCTGTTTGCCGGCTTAATCGCGACTGTTTGTCTTCTACCGATTGTTGATTATTATTTATTTGTGCCTGTATGTACTCTATTTGTTCCTTTTTGTATGTTTTTGGTTAAGGCTACCTGGGTTCTTAAGTTGTATAGGTTGGTGCTAGTTGGGTTTGTTATTAATTTGGGACTGTTTCTTTGTATTATTTCTTTTTCTCTTAATGCTCTGTCTCCCAGGGACAGAGCTTTGGGCTCTTCAGTTCGGTCGATTGCATTCGGATGCTGTTCCTAGGTGGGCAATTTGACAAAGTTTTGTATTCTTCGTTTGCAGGTGGGGCTTCAAATGCCTCCTGGAGGTATCGAATCTGTTTTTATGCACAGCGTATCGATTGCATATATCACTGTTGGCAAGTGTTGACCAGCATGTTATCGTACAGTCTTACTGGTTTGCTTTTGTTCCTACGTAGGTAGGTCGGTAATTTTGCCTGTGACTATTTCTGTGGTCGGAGGATACTCCTTCAAAGAGGAGTATGCTTCGAGTTCATTGCACTTTTATCCATTTTTATTTTTAGGATACTCGTCTAATTGGGCTCTTGATTGTTTGGTATGTGTAGGTCCATAGTTTGCCTTTTTCTTTCTGGTATTTTGTATTTAGGCATACTAGGCCTATTCTCAAGAGAGAAACTCTGCTAGTATTCGCGTTCTGTTGGGTGTTATGTAGGCAGTTTTATTGTTCTCGCTTATGCCTATCTGCGCTTTCATGTTCGCCCCCAAGACTAGGACATTGTGTTTGGGAATTCTGTTGCTTAGGTGAACGCGAGGTATATTATAGGGTATCTAATTTGTTCCAATTATCGCAAACGTTCTCGCTTGTTCCGTATTCTTCTTTCTCGTCTTGACATATTTGTTCGGTTTCCGGTCTAATTCTTATTTCTCATTTTATAGTCAACTGTACGACTTTGATCTAGCTCTTGTCAGAAGGTCATAGCTATTAAACATCCATTTAAATTTAAAGTTTCTATTGACATCTGGTTAGTGGATGATTCTTCATGATGTATATTTTATATTTCTAACCGTGTATACTGTGTTTCTTCTAGTGGTCTATCCTCTGTCGTGTCGTCCTCGATTAAATACATCTCTCTACTAATCTCGAGGGTTAGACAGCAGCACACATGGAAGGGATCAAATCACTCCTGCTGACACTAGTTACGTTCACATACGAGAGTCCACCAACCACATCACACACACACACACACACACATTATATATTATATAATATATATATATATATATAACTGTGTGTGGTGTGTGTGATGAACAAAAATAATTCAGTTGATATATGCAATGTAAGATAAACTTACAGGGTCATTTCGAGTCACCAGTGATCATCAATAGCACAGCATGCATACAAGCAAGACTGACAAAAACTATAAAACTAGTCATAGATTACGAGTTCCATTTATTGGAGAAATTTTTGAAATTTTGGATTAAGTGTGAAAGGTTGTCAAAAAGTAATGCCTTTATCTTAGACAGGATATAATTACCACACAGTAACATGTATCATACATTAAAATGATGCGTCCTCTTTCGATTCAGATCCTTATTACTCCACATATCACTGTTTCTCTCAAAGCATGTTTCACCTTCGAAATGAGAGCAGGTATTTCTCTTCCGCGTATAATTCTGTTGAGTCTTTTTTGGCCTACTTCTTCACTAAATTCATTTCTCGCACTTGAATAATGATAATATAAACACAAATTCCTCATCTATAATAAGAGATGCGTGGAATTGACTAAGACAAAAAATGCTCTTATAATGGGTGCTGCTGAATTCAATATTTTCATTAGTCTTAAAAAATAAAAGATATCGACATAAACGCATGGTGTGTATGTTCCAAGTATGATCCTGAAGTGTGTAAGATATAATTAGATCGAACTTGCCATTACATTAAGTTTTTATAGCAATTAGAGAGTGAGAGTTGAAATGTGGATGAAGTACGCTCTCTCTCTCTCTCTCTCTCTCTCTCCCTCTCTCCTCTCTCTCTCTCTCTCTGCTCTCTCTCTCTTCTCTCTTTCCTGGCTCTCGCCCTCTCTCCAGTATATATTAGTATTATATTAATATATATAATATATAATTTAGAGCTTTAAAAAAAGACCCACTAAAAGATTCATATTGAAATAAAATGTAATATTTTTACAATAGAAAAGCGTAAAAACGGTAGCTATCTAACTAGTTTCTTATCCTTGCTCAACAAAGCTAAAATATCGAGCTAATCGATTGAAAAATAGTAAAATGGACGAGTAAGTAAATCAAAAATAAAAGGAAAAGAACAATCTTTTCTTTTCTCCTAAAACGGTAGGAAAGTAGACTACGAATTCGAATAAGTCCAAACCAAGTAAAGCCTCTGTTTGTTTACAAGAGTAGGCTATTGCGACAGAATATAACGTCTCTAAAATTTGAGTTGGTAAAATTGAGTGCGACTGTCTCAATAGAGAACCAGTCAACACTAAACTGAGTTGGCGCATACACGCTTTTAATATGCTGGTCGCTTATTGAGAATCATACGTATGCCTCAGACATCGTTAAGACCGACGGTTCAATTTCTAATGCTTAGTAGGACATGTTGGTTTGTTCGAGCATCCAATCGCTTTTTTTCTTTCTAGTATTGCCCAATATATATATATATAAATTATATAAATATTATATAACAGAGAGAGAAGAACGGAGTAGTAGAAGGAGGGAAAGAGAGAGAGAGGGAGGGAGGGAGAAAACAGAGAGAGAGAGAAAGAGAACGAGAGGGATGAAAGAGTGAGAAATAAAGAAAATAAGCTAGGGAGGATGGGTTACTTTGTTTTACGGCAACGTCAATCCTTTCAGTCATTTAATGCGAATAAGTCATTTTGAATCAGGTTGCTTAGATACCTGCTGTTCTTAAATGGCACCGATATTGAACAGCTCATCGCTGTTTAACATCGGTGATCCAGCGGGAACGCGCTTCAAAGTGATTTGACCGTAAGGCAACGCAAGAGGAAAAAGGAAGAAGAGAACAAATGATGTGCCGCAATATTTGTTGTCAGTAGTAGATTATCTCTTAAAGACACGAAGGGTTGATTAATGGTATGCCACTCCGTCTAAGGTTATTTTATAGCTACAGATTAGGATGTAAGCCTAACAGGTACTACCACTCCGGCTCAGACTGAACCATCGAGGTAATACAGTTCTATCTATATTGAAAGGTAAAATTATAGTCCCAATATAGTATCAGGGCGAATTACCCCATGCATAGTGGCTACGTGCTGTTTGTGTTGAGTTTTACGGGCAGTAACCCTTGTTATTTTATGCCAAAAGGCGTTTTGCTTTATTCCTTATTGTTGAGTATTAAATTTTTCTTTTCAAACTTATTTTTACCACATTTATGTTTATATTTAAACCCATGTTTGATTATTTAACCCATCATCATTTGTTGTCATATCTTTTTGTAGGTCTTACTTATCCAAAAAAGTGAACGTCAAAATTAATTCTAATCCCTGTACACAGTGCGATATACGAATTCGATCAGGAATAGTAGCCTGTGACTATTCAAAGGACACGAATAAATGACTTGAAAACGAAGACATTCTGCGCAAAAGAAAGAAAGAAGGGGTATCATTTACTTTTAATGAGCAGTACTTTACAGAGATCAGTTTTGATAACAGTTTAATTTTGTGTTATTTTTGTATTTAGAAAGACGAGATCCTTGCTGATTCTATCTATACCAAAATACCTGAATAATATGCACTAAAAGGATAATATAAATATTTGATTGATAGATAAAATACTTATTTTCTTATCTGCCCCCTTCATCACCCCCCTAAGCTGGTAGATGAAGGCTCTGCAATAGAATTAGAAGCATAGGATCCCTTTCATGCTGTACTGCCCTCATCATTCTGGTTCTCGTATCAATTTGCCATAGAAAAATACTTCGGCTATTACACATTGTTATGTTCAGTAGTTAACTGACTTCTTTGTTCTATTGAAATAAAATACTGAGTTTATCTATTGTTTTGCTATGTCGTAAGTTATGGACTAAACATCTATCAATATGTATCAAATAACTTGGGGACTCTTTGTCGCGCGAAATTATCGATAAATACCACTTTCATACAACGCCGATATTACGAGAACTGATATAATTGTATCTTATGTTAGTCACGATATCTACTACTCTATATGTATTATATAGTATTTTAAATATGGTATTTATATATAGTTAAAATATATATTATTTATGTATATTATATTTAGTGATGTATAATAATAAGTATATATATTAACTATAATTATCTTCGTACTGAAAGTAAAATATTGAGTGAAATATCACTGTAGCAATGGAGATGTTCGAATCCACTCCGATCTCAGTATGAGAATATTATATTTTGTGTTTCTATTAATGTAAACAAGTACTTAACACATGATGTTTATAATTACGCTGACATGAAATCTCGATAGTGCACTCCTATACCAATGCCGTCGTGATTCACTCCACTCTAAGCTTTGAGCTTGTTTGTGTAGAAATGGACTATGTGAGTATAGAGCTATTGACATATAATAAGTGTACTCAATACGCCAATCGATTCGGAAGCGAGATGTGCGGATGCCGCGCGGTCTTCTCATCATCCCAACTTTCTATGAACAGTAGAGATTGTGCTCAGACATAAGTATCTGAACTATTTGTGACATTTTTGATACACTACGTGCATTGCATGCTAGTAGGTTTCTGAACAATCATATCAGTCTCGACTATTATAAGTCTGTTTTTCCAAAATAGCAAGGTGTGTCAAAACCCCAACAAAGGTATAAGCCGTATTTAACAATGTAGTAATATTAAGTTCCAGTGAATCTGGTAACTTTTATCTATTATGCCTATGAATTAACAAAATGGTGTGTCTCATTAGTAAAGTATTGGTTTTATCTAAAATTCTTCTGATATCTATTTTGATCACACCTTTGTTTATTGTTTTTGTGTAAGTCCTATGATATCTGTTTTTAATTAACACAGTATTTTCCATAACACTTTGTTACCTCCACTTCGTTTTTCTTATGAGTTTATATGTAGTAATGTGTCGAGCATAAATTAGTACACATCAAACATTTGATTTATTAGACTCATGGAACATCATACAAGTCAAAACGCAGTTTTTCTTTATAGTTATATATATGTATATTTTACTGGGAGCCAATTTCTTCAGACTATTTGGCTCTCTGAATTTACGAGAAGTCACAAAAGAATAATGTGCGAGCTGGTTAAAATAATCTCTGGAAGAAGCACCCCACAAAACAACAGATGTACGGCCACCTACCTCCCACCTCCCAACTAATCAAGTAAAACAAAAAATACGAGCTTGTTGGATATGGTGGCAGAAGCAGGGTCGAATGCATCATGGTATCTCCTGTGGATCTTATCCATGTACACACCAGTTTTGGTCGACCAGCAGAAACATACGTACGTACGTACGTAAGCTCTGTACGGACATTAAATGCCGTGTAGATGACCTGTCAAAAGTAATGGACGATAGGGTCAAATGGTGATTGGTAAAACGAGTAAAGGGAAACCCTGCGATCATCACGCGTGTTGTTATTGTTGTTGTTGTTACTTTTGTTGTTGTTGGAATATTTAAATATATATAAAGTGTGCTGAAGCCCACCACTTAAAATTATAGATTCTGGGCGCCTGGATTAAAGACAGCTAATCAACAGTTCAAATACCTGGTTAGTTAACTATTTAATCGTCGATCTTGAAAGCCGTTCATTTGCACGTATTCAACATTGATGAACGGACCTGCAACCAAGGACTTTGCTCAACCAAAATATTCTACCCAACACTGATGGACACCAAAAAAGAACCAAATGATTCTACTCAACACTAAGGGACACCGATGAACAACCAAAGGATTCTTCACTAACAATCAGCCTCTGCTTAACACAAGGGATCTCCACTGTAAAGTGCTCTCACTTGAAGCCTAAGAATGGCCACAAAATTCGTAACAATTGATGATGATGATGATGATGATTTGCGGAAAACCTCCTTACCTCTTTTATATCGTTTCGAATTATTTTCTTTATGTACCGATTTCAGCAATTGCAAAGAATAGTGCGAGTGATTATGAAATTTCATTGGTTACTCTTTGAATATCATGACTCACAGTCGACACCTTTAATAAGTAGGAATCATTCGATCGTCCGGCTGAACACACACAAACTAAATCGATATTGAACATGTTATTTTTGGTTTGTTTTTCTAAATTTGTTATATTTTCTAAAAATCGCCTTGATAAATTATGCACCCTCCAAGATTACAATAATTACATTCCCACATGAAACTTGAATAGAATAATTTGATATGGCGTCCGTTATTGAATTTCAGTAATATAGGTTATATTTTTCTGTGTGAAATAAAGTTTTAAAATGAAATTTTCCTGAATATCAATACACAGTACCCATATAAGGTGAGTCAATTACTTTTCTTTTTAATTTTCTTTTTTTTAATATTCACTTTTCAGTTTATCGGCCATTTAATTCTGGGGAAAAATGTGTCAGAAATCTAATAAGAAATAAGAAACTAAAAAAAAAAAAAAATAAAAATTGATAAAGAGACTTTCGATTTGCTTTTGAAATAGCCATTCCTCTCATTCAATAAATAGGTTACTTTTTTGTCATTTCATACCGTTGTTGTTTTCAGAGCTTAAGTTATTTAATAATGTCTTCCCACGGCCACTTATTTTCTTGGAAGACGATCGAAGGCATGTGAAAGTCGTACGCAATATATACTCATAAGTTTTCTCTCCATCTTCGATGTCTTTGGCTAAATGAATGAATTCAGAGGATGAAGGAAGATTTTATTGTGCCATTCTTTTTATGTATGAGTAGCTGTCTACCTTTAATATAAACGTCCAGAATCATCTTTATCACAGGTGCTATCATATTGCTATGAAATACGAATGTATTTCAACAACCCCTCCGCCACTTGCGGGATTTGAAACGATGTCAATTTCTAGGTGCTGTAAATCTGGATTGACTTCAGAGTTTTTCTGCCTCTATGACGGTCTACCCTACTGTTGTGGGATTTTAAGGGGTTAAATAAGAACAAAACGATGGGTAACAAATGTAGGAATATGTATTAACAAAATAGTAGACAATTACATTACAGAGAATCGGAATTACGTCCGACAATAGAGTTATGAGCTGACTCGCATTGGCTTACTCTTCAATATTTGTCTCTGATACTTATAGTGACAGGCGGCGCATTCCATTGGTCTATAGGGTATATCACCTATAACACCTACTATATACCCAAGTCTAAAAAGGAGTATAGACGAATGCAGGTTTTGTCTTTGGTAAGTAACACGAATTGAAACACAAAAAAACTATATAAAGGATTTGAACTCATCTCGGTAAATCCCATTTCTTCGACGAGAATCGTTACTCAAACTTATTACCAAAACAATTAAACTTATTACGAGTAGGATGTGACACAAAGTCAATTTCTTACGCAGAGTTTAACAGGTTTGAATTAAGAGTTTTCCATCTCCTAGACTAGTTATTTAACCAAGACTAAAGAGCCAAGTCTGTTCTACTTTTGAGCCATAAGTAAAACGACAGTCATAGTACTATTCACCTCATAGCTGGGGGGTGATGAGGGGGTTGTTGTCTTCATTTTTATTTTGGTATATAATCCTATTTTAATGCTTCTTGTGATGCTCTTCAGATTGATAGGCATCCAAAACTTATTACCAAACTTATTTTTTTATTAAGATGACCTTTCAATTACAAAGCAACACAGTAATATGCTGAACAATTTTCTATTGATAGTTTAGTTTATTTATTTAATGGAATATCTGACTTCTTGGGTTATTTAATTCTAAAAAGTAACCTTGCAAAAAAAAAAATGGTGGTCTTATTTAATCCATACATTTCCTAAGGTTAACATTAATACAGTTTCTATCTATATGTGAGAGTAAATTATAGTCCAATATACATAGGGTATCAAGGGGAAGTCCCCGTGGCGTAGTGGTTTGCGAGGATTTTAAGGCATGTAAACCATTGGGTTATTTCATGCCGAAGATGTTTATGTTTTGTTCATTCTTGTTGGGTATTAATTTTTCTTCTGAAACTTATTGTTAACACATTTTATACTTATATCTAAACTCATTTCGAAAGTGAATGTAATATCGCGACCAGATTTCAAATGTATTTTTTACGGTGTTGCAGTCTAGCACGCTAGCCGTGTGAGGTTGAACTGAAAATCAAGGCGGTTGAAGGGGGTTCCAGTTCTGGAACGCTGGTAATTGTGGTACCTTCATCGCTATTACTCCAAGCTCTAACTCTGGCCCGAATTATGTTAGGGTCCCATCTATGGGTTAAAAGATCAAAAGAAAGTGAGTTTAGATATAAGTATAACTGTGTTAACAATAAGTTTCAGAAGAAAAATTAATACCCAACAAGAATGAACAAAACAAACATCTTCGCATGAATAACCCAAGGGTTTACATGCCTTAAAATCCTCGCAAACCACTACGCCACGGACTTCCCCTTGATACCCTATGTATATTGGACTATAATTTACTCTCACATATAGATAGAAACTGTATTAATGTTAACATAATTTTTAATTCACTGAAGTAATTTGTAAACCTCTGGTGTTCTAAGTCCTTCCTTTTATGTTAAAATTACAACCTTACAGACTTATTACCAATATATAAAGCCAATGTTTAACTTTTAATTAGTTCTGCGAATCTTTACTTATATTCGAGTATATCTATGGAGGAACTTTATGTAATGATTATAATCACAAGAGATGGACTCTGTGACCCGATTTCAGATAGTAGCATTTTAAATAGTGCTTATACAATTGTGAAAGATCTGTATCCAAATATTCTCCAATAGCTATGGGCAAATAGCAGTATATATATATATATATAATATATATATATATATATATATATATATATATATATATATTTAATAGGTATTCCCGCCTAATTCATTATTAATTAATTAATTTTCAAAATTAGGTACGACTCCAATTAAGCACTTATTTCTCCAAAAATTATCGGCAAAAAGCCATTCCAAACAACCGTGTTTACAACTTATCATATCGTCGTGTAATAAAAGTCACTAGAAGAGGAATATTAACCTACTCTAAACAAATCATAAAATCTAAGAAGTCCGTTTAGTGTAGGGGTTTATGGATCGGCCTGTCAGCTTGGCAGTCCGGTTTCAAATCACGCACAGGGCGGTCTTCCGATCTATAGCTCTGCTGATGAGGCCTAATAGGCCGAAATGTACATACAGAGATTGATTTTTCTCGATTTGTTTAGCCATACATTTAATAGGTATTCCCGCCTAATTCATTATTAATTAATTAATTTTCAAAAATTAGGTACGACTCCAATTAAGCACTTATTCTGCCAAAAATTATCGGCAAAAAGCCATTCCAAACAAACCGTGTTTACATATATATATATATATATATATATATATATATATATAAACATAGACATAAATGTAACACTGTCATATAGATACTTCTTGTTATATCTACGAGTAATACGACTTCAGTTACTCTTTATCTGATATCGAATTGTATTTCCTGGTGTTTATGAGTAATATGCGTATATACAGTATTGATTTATTCTTTTACCTATCTGCATCAGTGTCCATGGATAATTTTGCACATTACAATGTCATATGTGTCAAAATTGATATTTACGAGGCTGAACTTTGTTTGATACAATGCTAAATGGGCGTCAATGAGATTGGGATATGACATACTGAAACATCACTAATAGTAGTACCTTATCTAACTTGCATCGTGTGGGCACCTAAAATAAAAGGTATAAAAGGAGATGGTTGTGAAGATAAAGAGATCGAAAGTACTGAGTAGAGACAGTTAGAAAAATAATTAACACAACACAGCTATGGTTAGCGGAATGAGAACAGGATACCCCCGTGGACTAAATAAAGGGTTAGGTTCAAAGTTCCGGGATGGCTCCCGATTACGACAAGAAAGTTCCCGAGTTCGAAAAGAAGGTTCCCGAGTCCGAGAAGGTTCCCGGGTCCGAGAAGGTTCCCGAGTCCGGCAAGAAATACCTGAAGAAGGCCGGAGGGTATATCGGCCGAAACGTTGTACAAATAACAATGAAGATGGGGACAATAGTCCGAATAACGCAGATAATACAAAGAGATCGAAGGTTCTCTATATATGGACAGGAAAAGGCATTCACCTGGTTTAAAACACTCATATTTTCTCTGATCTTATATATTATAATTATTATATAATTATTGGACCTGTTTTATAAACAGGAATATGTGAAGTGGTATATTTTTCAGTTGATGAGAGAATATCTGTAATTTTATAAATCGTAACCCACCATCAAAGTTGGGAGGGGGGAGTTTTCTTAGCCCAGAAATAAATGTCATAACTTGTTGCTGTCCCGGTAATTAACTTACTTTCTGAATCTTTTTAAAAATACAGAATATTATGTCTAAACGCATGTAGCCTATTCAAATGGATTTTTCCTTATTTAGTTTTAGTTGTCGCTAACATAAACTTGATATAATACTCACATGATAGGGTGATATTACATCTTATTATAATGGGAATTGTTGTGTTTTTATGTCTGTAACCGAAACCTATATTCCTACTCAAGTCACAATTCTCTAGTTATTGACATCACATTCTCCATGATTTTATTGTTATCTAAACCTCAATTATTAATAAAATTTTCTTACATTATTAATACTGTTAACTATGTCTACATACTGACAACATGCAATTATATTTATATATACAACAAAATAGCGGTTTACAGTGTGGACGGGAAGGCTAATTTGCATATTAATATTAAAAAATCGAATTGAATAAATATGTGCTTAGTATTATTGATTTCTAATTGTTTGGTTTTATTCTAATGAATATAAGCAAAAATCTCTTCAATAAATCTTAAATGAAATCCATTAACAAGAAAAAATAACTGTAATTTTATTCTTTAGTTCCTATTCTAACTAAATACTTAAATTAGAAAAAATAACAATGAAAGATGAGAGTGATGGAAGAGTAAGTTTCAGTTGTTATATTTTTTATTATACTCCCTCTGTTTCAAATCTTTTTATCTGTATTCTTATTTAGTTTTATTAGCCTTTCTAATTAATATTACATTAAAACTTGAATACTTGCACCCGGAGGGTGCATATATTTGCTAGTTATAAAATATATTCAGTATACTATGGATAGCATGGATTCAAATTCCCGTTTCAAGTACTGGTAGAAAATCTGTAGTTGTCCTATTCAGAAGAAAGCACATGTGTTATACTTTCTTCATCATCTTTAGTGCCTCATCTTTGCAACCAGTAACCAGGTAAGTTGGTGTGTCTAAGCAAGACATTAAAATTGGTATTGTCCCCGTTGAGAGCTCCATGCATAATAAGTGGGGAATTATATACATATTAGTATATTTAGAAAATGGAAGACTTCAATATCATTCATATTAACTATCATGAATTTATTTCCACCGATATATCAATTGGCTTCCTCAGACTGGTTTAGGAACTAAGCTATACATTCATTTGTATAAAAATTCCAAAGACGCCAATTAAGATATCGGCGGAAGTAAAATTTATAACTGTTAATATGATTGGTATTTAAGTCTTTCCTTTCTTTGTGATATATATATATATATATATATATATATATATATATATATATATATATATATTATAAGAAAAACTTAAATAAATTATATCAACAGTTATATATAGCATATATATGTATGTGTATATATTATATATATATATATATATGGTGTGTGTGTGTATAAGTATATAAATATATATATATATGTATATATATAAGTATATAATATATATATATATATTAAAATTAATAAGTCATTCACAGACACGCGTTATATATATATATATATATATATATATATATATATATATATTCATACGTCTTTCAAATCTCTTTTGTGTAATCTACTTTCATTTTCCCTGAGTATTAATTCGCATTACAGTGCCATATTGTCTACAATGAATGTTTCTAAGAACGGGCTTAAAATAACACAATGCTAAATGTCAAGGGTTAAATGACGTAGGGATTTTGTATTATTTACTTTTATATGGAAGGAAGATAAATCTTTCAAGAAAATAAGCATTTGATACCATATATATTAAGTAGGTTCCAACCCCATCTTCAGACCCAGTTATAAGATAGATAGTTGTTTCATCCAAAGGGTAGTATTTACCATACTAATAATATATGCTCTTCCAAAAAGTACCTATATTAATCTGGGGTTGGTTGAAAGAATAATAGAATGACCAGACCCTCTTAGGGTATGAAAATAATTCTAAAAAAATACAATCCGATTTTCATTTTAATGAAACCTTACATCTTCCAGCTAGATGATTAATAGACTTGAATTAATACTAGCTGTTGTATGCAACCAATAAAATTTTCTTTGTGTATTTTCTATTGTTTACATTGCAAAGTCTGTCAAAACCTTAGTTTCTTCATGGTATTAGGACAAGGGTGGACAATTGTTTTGGTCAGGGTGTCCACTTTAAAAGGGCTGGGATTAGTGGAAGGCCACATCTTCTAAGACTGATTGTATTCAATAGTTAACATTACACTTCATTTTTTAGTCCTAAATGTAAATTGCATTATAATAAAGAAATAAAAACAATAGTGGTATAGAGGAAGATTTAATGAATTTATTTAGGTGCAAATTACACATCAGCCATTGTAAGTAATTTAATGAGACGAATATATATCAAGGGTATTAAATGGGGTGTTTCAGAAGTTTTAGAGTGAAAAAGAAGTTTTTATCGTCTTGAAAACTTAGGTTGAAAATTGCTATTACATTTTACGATTGTTTCTCGCAACAGATCAAATGTTTTACCGTGGGTGAACTTATTACCATCAACTTCTCAGAAGCTTACTCGTACCACGATTTTTTATCTCGCAATAGAAAGCAAAAATAGACCGAGTAAGTTGAGACACTCGAAAGTCAAGTTATACTAATATTTCAAGCAATTTATAGCTCAGTCGGTATTGCGTCCGACTAGGAATCATAAGGCTCCTGGTTCGATACCGGCCCTCGCTGTTCAGTATTAATAAATCTGCATGAATAGCTTACTAACCGTTACTGATTGATGGTACTCTATACTCTTGGGAAAATTCTTGCAATCGAGTGTGGAGATTTAAAATTAAAACCATAATATTATAAAGGCATGGACATAGAATATGGATTATTTTGATTTTTCAGACTGTTGTCCTCATCTCTATTGTGATATATAAAAATATAACGTTTCAGCCGCTTTATCACCAGGAAACACAGGGTGGAGGCCGGAGGAAAACACCGGCTAAAACGTTGTGTTCTTACATACCACTATAAAAGGAAGATAACAGTTCGAAAAATCAAATAAATACACATCAAGCCTCATCTAAAATATTCATACAATGAATAATAAAGAAAAGTCATTATTTGAAAAAAAAACAACACACTGTATTATGTTGATTTCTTTTTCAAATAGTGGTAATTTAGATCATACAAAAAGAGAAACACGAAAATATAGTTTTCAAAGTTTTTAAGAAGTGAATTGTTTAAAGGTTAAAGTTTACCAAACGTTAAATGGTTCTATTGACATAAAAGAAATTAAGAACACATTGTTTCGGGATGATTATAATCAAAATAAAAAATACACAAACACGTATAGACGCACAAATATCTGACAATAGACTTGATTTTCTGATAGAATCACTCACGTTCAATTGACCGGGAGCAAATTTTGTATAGAAAATAAAGTTTGAAACGAAAATCAATCAGAGACTTTTTAAATAATGTTCTAATGAAAATCATTATAAAATTCATATATACTCTGGTTGAGATTCATTCAAAGAAGATTTTGATTAAAAAAAAAATGTGCTCGATAAATAGAACTGGTAATATTTGTAAAAAAAAAAACACAATGATAGAATAAAACTATTGTTAATGGAAAACCCCAAAAATGAAGGGAAAAAGTTATGCTATGAGGGGATTAAAAATAGTATAGGGAAATATTCTTAAAAATACAATAAACAAAAAACAAGTGATTTTTTTTTTTCAAATCAACATATTTCCAGAACATAATTTTCAAGACCGATACCTAAACAAAATTATTTTCTGAACTATATTTTTAAATAAACACCATAAGTCAACTTAAAATCTTAGGTGACGCTGGTGCCATTAGAAAATATTTACTATGAATAGTAGGAGAGACAGGGCTCTTTAACTTTCATATGGCAACCGGTCTAGACAAAGGCAAACTCTTAATTAAAACCCGTTAAACCCTGCTTAAAAATGACCTTGTGTCACATCCTGCTCGTGCAGCGGCGTGGGTAAATACATATATTTTGAATAAATCTTTAGGAGGCTATTTTTTAGGCATTAAACTCTCCCTTATATAATTTTCTTAATTTTATAAGTAAAACTATCTTGGAAAAACTAAATGCTATATTATTATAAGGATATGTCAACAAGAAATGTATGGTATGTAATCCTTGTCGAGGAAAGTATTTCTCTATCCTATTTTACGAGAGAAAACTCCAAAATACGGTTGGATACTCATTGGGAGTTTTCGTGTCTTTTCAACATCATAACCCTCCCTAATTTGTTGTATACTCTTCTATTTACTTTTCTTATTCTATTTCTGCGTCTCTTCTAGCATCTAGACTTCGTCTTGGGGATTCGTGTCTGGTTTCATTGGGAATTTCTCTTTATCAGAAGCCCTGTGGCATTGGTAGTTTTAGATAATAACACAAGACTCCGATTTAACTTAGATCATATTTTATTCTGAAATCCCCACCAGACTACCTGCGCAGATTGAGTCGGCACCGTGCATAACACGACTTACCACCGTCGTTGGTTTTTGGCCGATCTAACTAAACATCTCTTTCCAATCTAAACCGGAAGAGGGTCTTCTCCACCGATTCTCACGGTATCCCCCGAAGGAGGATCAGGATGAGGTCAAGCCTTGTCATTCAATCCTTCAAGGCCACCGGCTGAACTTATAACAGTCATTTTGGTTTCTACACTACTGTACATAAGTATTAGGAATCTAATAATTATGTAACACATTGACCCGACCGAGACTGGACCCGCTCACCCTGCATCTAACATAGTGTTTGTCATCACTTCTGCGTCAATCTCAGCTAACAAATGGCTTAACATGTGTTTCGATTATGATTTCACAATGATCAATTATTCCGGTTTTTCCTCGTTGGAAACTTTACACTATAAATACATTGTGCATTAGTGTATCAGTTTCGGCCTATTTAGCAAAGGCAAATACTAATACTATAACACTGTGAAGATGAATTTTAGCGTCATTTTGGTATATTTTTTAACATCTGAATTCGCCATAAAACGCTGATTCTATGTACGCACGCTACTTGATATACAAGGTCCAAAGTTTATGCAAATTTGTT
Organism: Doryteuthis pealeii; assembly: GCA_023376005.1. NCBI lineage: Eukaryota > Metazoa > Mollusca > Cephalopoda > Myopsida > Loliginidae > Doryteuthis > Doryteuthis pealeii. The sequence goes on along the minus strand of CM042146.1, from coordinate 3,488,811 downwards.
CAGGCGGAGCATAGCTATTCCATCTACCTTCAGAAATTGGTTTGGAAAATTACTGTCGTTTTCTTGTCCTGTACTGAGTCGGTTATCGAGATAACAACGAAAGCGAAGGGTACATTTCGACAGCTAAGTTAGTTAAGTCAATGGTGGCAGTGTACATGTGTTGCAAATCTACTGACTATAGATGTTATTAAAAATTAGTAATTCGTTTCCAATGATAATTTGTTGATACCTTACCGTCCACTATGGTTGATTGCGCAGTGTCCAATGAATAAATAAATAAATATATAGATAAATAAATTATCTCCATCAGCGCAAGTGGCTCTGCAGGCCAATTCCTGAGTGACAGTCTTTGGTGCACTGAATACACACAAACTGTGATGCTTTCTGTTGCTGCTGTTATAATGATACGGAAACGGATATCACAAGTTAAGCACACTACCAACTTCTCGCTTGATCAACTATTAACAATAAGGCTATTCAACCGTCAACATTACCTTGTATTTGACAGGAAATGGTTGAAATGTTACATCAGTCCTACAGCAATATTGCAATAAAAATGCATTGTTCATTCTAAAAATATTCGCTGTTGGTTGTTTTAATTTAGAGATTGTCCTCAAAATAAATTATATGAAAATGAATGTAAAGATGTACTTTCATTTTTAATTCAAATTTATTAATGCTTAGTGTGAATATGTTAAAATGTTTTGTTGATTTTTATTAACATGTTGATTTTGAAATTTACTATGAAAAACATTAAGTTTAAAAGTAAAATTAATAAAGACCAAAAAATTCATACATTCGCAAGGATTTTAAAATTAAATCACTATTTTTATTCCGTCAGACAAAAAGGAATATAAATTATAAATTTTTTCTTCTTTTCCCTACGATTTTTAATATCTCAAATTATTGTAATAGTTTTCTTTTTTTCATTTTATAGTTTTTACAATATTTTAAAGTTCTGACCTATAAAAAAAAAGAAAAATGTGAAAAAAGGAAAAAAAAAAGAACGTATTTATATTAAAAATGAAAGTGGAAAAGTACGTGTGACTACCAAGGAGTAAAAATATGAATCAATAAAGAAATCTCTAGAAAAAATGTTTAATTAATTATTTTGGAAATGGGAAAAATTTGATAATAGTGTCCATATTCACATGATCAAATAAACGGCTCCTGTAATCGATGTGTTTTTTCGTTTTGCTTTTTTATCGGAAAGCGTTTTCAGAAAATTAAAATGAAATGAATATAATATATGGATTATTTTTCATCCTAACCCCAACATAAAAAGGCGGAACCACTCTGATTGACGGATAAATTATTTATTTTCCATTACCTAAACATACAATAAACCCTAAACCTAACCCTAACACTAACCCTAACCTTAAACCCGTCTGCTTTTTTCCTTGTAAAATCAATAAACAATTATATAATTTATCAGTCAATCAGAGTGGTTCCCTTTTTTATGTTGGAGTTATAGGAAATAACCAATATATGACTATATGAAGATTAAGATCCTATAAATCATTTGACACCATCAATCTCCTAGGACAGCTAGTTCATATTATTCTAAAGTACAGTGGCTGCTCTTACCTGATATGTTACTGAATTTTGGGACTCCGATCATCATGAGGCAGTCCTCGTCGCAAAATGGCTAAAGTGTTGGATTACGACATCTTAGTAAGCGAGTTCGAATTTCCGTCGTATTACTATGTTCACTTTCAGAAAAATGCGCTTGGAATGGCAAAGCACCCTCAGCCCCCAGCTGTGGGTTAAATAGTACCGCTGTCTTCTAGAAGGATGGCTTTGGATTTCATTACCCTCGAGGAATGATATGTCATTAAACAAAAACATAAGCAAACAAACAATCCAATGTTATTATCAGAGTACATCGATACTCAAATAATCTACAAAAGTAAAAGATGTCCTAGATAGTTTGTTTTCGGTTCTTTTGTTTAATAGCATATGAAATTAATTTTAATGCCCAAACTATCCTCGTTGAACAACAGAAGGATTACTATATCACTCATGATGTAATGGCTAATGTGCTGGACTAAGACACCGTGTATTCGAACTCCTGTTGTTGGAAAAAAAATTCCGGTTAGAATACTCCAAGGTTTTTCTAGCCCAAATAGTGGTACTCGTCGAAGTAATCACTAGGAAGAATCTATTTTTTTCCATTTTTCTTTTTTTTTTCTTTTTTTTTTTCCTTTCTGCCATGGGAGTGTGTGGAAAAAAATATTGAAGGGGGCCCTCTACTCACGTGGATGGCGTCGGCTGGAGTGGCGGTGTCCATTACGAAGTCCCGAAGGCGAGATCGGCGCCTGACGGAGATTTATACCTTACTACCGATGTGAGCGGGTATTCTTTTGTATAAATAAAAGTCAACCAGAAAGATCGCTAGCTTCGTTTTTTCAAGCCATACTGAGCGCGTTTGTTTACCTGACGCAGTCTACTTGATATCGAATCTTTGGTTACTTGGATAGTAAATCGACCCTTTGTTCTTGATAGTTAATTAACCCTTTGTTACTTGGATAGTTAATCAACCCTTGATAGAGCCAAGGGGTCGCGAAACGGGCATTGTTTCGCAAGAACCGGATAACTGACCACGGATTCCATGCCCTTGTCTCTTTTTCTTTCCTTACCTTTCATGGTCGAAACATTTTCAACACTGTTGCACTATTAAGTTCATTTTCGGATTTGTACCCTTGAAAAGGTATGAAACCCTCTTCCCTAGCTAAGGGCTAAATAGTATCAAGTCTATTTTTCTACAAGGATGGCTTTGGCATTAACTGACCCTCGAATGCTGAGTCTGATGGAGAATAGTTAGATTCATACCTTTCCGAAGGGCATTCATACCATGAGGAATGCAAACAGCCTTGTCTAGGAATTGAACTCATTTCGTCGTGTCTATTACCATGAATTCCTTATTTCTAGTAGAGTATGAAACAATGGAAACCTATTTTATTAGATATGATCTATTTGAAAATGCTATGTAGCTCTGAATTCAAATCTTCACGTAAAATGAACTTTGCCTGATATTAGATCAAAGAATACTGAATACGCACGCAGTTCAAGAATAAGTAAAATCTTTTATATGTCTATGTGTTTTTTCTCTTTGATTTATGTGGTGGTATGATTTTATTTGTGGTGATAATTTTGAAGAACTTATCTGTGTTTAGCGTTTCTTTTTAATATTTTTTTTAATAACCAATTGTCAAAAAATCACGATAATTGCAACTTATAAAATAAATGAAAAGAATAACTAAGGTGATCCGAGTTTAGCGAATACAAATGTTTGTGTCAGATAATTTGGACTAATATATTCCAATCAAAGTAAATCTCGTCAAAATTATGCATTATATTAATTAATAGGTCAGTGTTTTTGCGTTGAATTTGCATAATTTATACATAATTTCCTATGGAAGAATGTTGTTACATTATTTTTATACACTTTTAATCAGACAAACACACGTAAACACGAAAAGGCACGCACACACTTGTTACAATACAAAAACCACACACAATATATACAAACACCATACACATACATACATACAAAACATGAGTAAACGTGTGCACGTACACATAAATACACGTACACACAATCACAGATCTACTGATATTATTCTACTGTTCAACGAAAGAGACATACATAAACAAAAAATGCTGCCCTGTAATGGTTATCGTCATAGGAAATGGACACGGCAAACAAATTTCAATTTGTTCAATTCCTGCATGAGGTTGTTTGCATTTCACATAGCGCTAATACCCTTGAAAGGTATGAATCCAACTAATATCCTCCAGCTATGGGTAAATAGGTAGGGCAGAAAAGAATCTTTAACTTTGGCTGGCAACCGGTCCAAGTGAAAGAATTACAACTATTAAATTCCTCTTAAGAAATCCCAAACCAAAAAAAACACATCACAGACATCTATATATTGAATAAGCATATTACACTACAGGTACACCCGTACACAAATACACACATATTTAAAATAATAGATCAATAACCTGTGTTGATTAGATGAAATAAAGAAACAATTCATTTTTATTCACTGCACTTAATATAATGTTTCCCTTTGAGCATTATATGAGTAGACATTCAGTGTTTTATATCAAATTACAAATATTAACAGCATATATTATTGTAAGTTTTAAAGTTGTCTCTCTCTCTCTCTCTCTCTATTGCTCTCCTCCTCTCTCTTCTACTCTTCTCTCTCTTCCTCTCTCTCTCTCTATCTCTCTAAAATCTATATATTATATATTATAATATATATAATATAATCATCATATATATGTGTGTGTGTGTGTGTTTGCTGTGCATGTGTGTGCCTGTCATTGCTAAGGAAATTGAAAAATAAAAAAAAAAAAAAAAAAAAAAAAAAAAAAAAAAAAAAAAAAAAAAAAAAAAAAAAAAAAAAAAAAAACAAAAAAAAAAAGAAAAAAAAATAAAAAAAAAAAAAAAAAAAACAAAAAACAAAGCAAAGTAAAACAAAGCGAAAAAGAAAAACACAAAAAAAAAAAAAAAAAAAAACAAAAGAAAAAAAAAAAAAAAAAACAAAGAAAAAAAAAAAAAGAAAAAAAAAAAAAAAAAAAAAAAAAAAAAAAAAAAAAAAAACAAAAAAAAAAAAAAAAAAAAAAAAAAAAACATGCAGAGGATAAATAAATATCAGCGCTTATAGATCTAACGGATTGAAATATTGCAATATAAGCTAATAATAGCAACAGTACTTTAACAACAATTGATGCGTTTTTCAAATTGCATTTCCCTGATATACTGTCGGATTCACTTCCATATTTTCACTCCGTTAGATCTAAGTGCCTATTATTTTATTTATCCTGTTGCGTTTTTCAAATTTTCTTAGTCTTGATATATATATATATATATAGAGAGAGAGAGAGAGGACAGACAGACAGACAGACAGGACAAAGTGTGAGAGAGAGAGAGAGAGAGAGAGAGAAGAATACATAGATAAAAACTTTTAAAACTTACATAATATATCTGTTGATATTTTTAATTTGATATTAAAACATCTAACTGTTTAGCCAATATAAGCTAATATAACGAACATTACTTAAACATTGTGCGTTTTTCAAAATGATTTCCCTGTTTATACTGTCGGATTCACATCTTATTTTAATTGACGTATATATATATATATATATAATATATATTATATATATATATATGTTTTTTTTCTTATTTATTCTGTAGCCTCATTATTTCCAATTCAAAACATGATCCACGACATAAAAACAATTGTAATCTACATAGATCTGGCTTGACTTCCAATTACAAAATTCTGATACTTGTTTTCGCCCGACCCCTTGCTCTTCAAACAACTTAGAAAACTCAATTTGGAAATTTCTAAAAACAATCTTCAGAAGAAGAAATATTTTTCTTGACGATTTCCAAGGTCGAAAATTATTTTGATATTAACTAAAATTAAATAACATAAAAGAAAATTACTTTTGTCTTATCTAACTTTCGTTCCAATTTATTAATGTTTATGTGTGTTGTGCTGTCTTTGTGTGTGTGTGTGTGATGTGTTGTCTCTTTGTGGTGTGTGTGTCCTTGTTGTGCAAAAACACGTGTATTCCCTGCATCGCTCCTATCTCTCCCCCTCAACTTCCCCTCTCTCCCCTCTCTCTCCTCTCTCTCCTTCTCTCTCTCTCTATCTCTCTCCTTCTATCTCTCTCTTCTCTCTCTCGTCTATCCTCTCTCTCCTTCTCTCTCCACTCTTCTCCTTCTCTCTCTCCTTCTCTCTATCAATCTCTCTCTCTCTTTCCTTCTCTCTCTCTCTATCTCCCTTCTCTCTCTCTCTATCTCTTTCCTTCTCTTCTTCACTCCTCTCCTTTGCTCTCTATCTCTCTCTCTCTCTCGTACTTCTCTTCTCTATATATATCCTCCTTCTCTCCCTCTCTCTCTCTCTCACTCCTTGGTGTTCGATGTGTCTATGTTGATGTGTTTTTGAGCGTGTTGCGTGTATGTATGTGTGGGCGTCTCTGTATGCAGTATCTATCGGTCTTTCTATCCGTGGTAACAATCAGCCAATGTTCCGGTGTGCCATATGTGTGCTACATTTCATTGGGCATATCGCCTCTCAGATTCACGAGCTATGTGCTGAATGGATGCGAACGGTCTATATGTGCTAAATGAATGTACCTTGAAAGTGGTATGATAATGAGGACATAAGACAAAAATATAGTTTAACTGAAAATGATACAAACATTGATGTAAGACGTAATAAAAATCTGCCTTAATGAATATCTTACTGGTATATTATACTAATATATATATCATTAAAGAAATGGATACAATTAGAAACCTACTCGTGTTTTCCCATAAGGGTAAATCCACCTGAAGTTTATCGAGTACCGATTAAGTTGCAGCCGATTACACGCGCTGTTCATTTGAATAGATGTTACATATTTAACCTGGATTTAACCATTGAATACAACTTGGATTAGAACCCTGAAAGATCCTTATGATGAACTCGATTTAGGTTTTCTATTGCTATCCATTTCTGTTAATAAATTTGCTCTACTTTGTATTGAGCACCTTTGTGATTGTTATATCGCTGAACTTAACGCCCCTGGATTTTGTGCAACTCCAACGATCGTGCCCATATTTCACCCGGTAAGCCACCTATCTTATAATTATATATATATATACTAGTAATATATAAATATATAATTGAAATACTATATAATTAAAAACCGTTTCATGTACAAGTGTTCTAAGCAGCAATATTAGTCGCTTATCTTCAAAACGAATCAATTTGAATTTATAAAACTCAATGGATATATTTTGAATAAAGCGACTAATACGCTGCTTTAAAAACCAATGGTAACAGGCACTTTTTATTTCTACCAATTCAGCATGAATAAAATATATAGCGCTTTACGGCCTGCTAATCGATCATTTCTTTCTTTTTCAATTACCAAGATTACACACACACACACACGCTATAATATATATATATATATATATATATGAATATATATATTCATAATATATAATATATATTATATAATATTGATACTATGTGTGCTATACTTATAAGTAAATGCGGTTGACAGGCCATATATATATATATATAATATATATATTAACTTATATAAGGTTTTTGCCCAGATGAGCTACTAAGCGAAACTGTTTAGTAGTATATCTGCCTCATTAGGTGTTAACTTATATATATATGAATATATATACTATATATATATAATATATATAACTATATATATATATATATATAATATATATATATACTATATATATAATTATAATATAATATATAATAATAATATATTATATAATATATAATAATATATATAGATTATATATATATATATATATATATATATATTATAATATATATATATATATATAATTAATTATATAGAAATAATACCTAAAATAATATATTATAATCCAAACTGTAGTGGCAAAAAGTAAAGAAAAACCTTCAGATTGAATAAAATAATAAGATTAATATATATAATATAATATATATAATATAGTATATAATTAATAATAAAATATAATATAATAGAGATATATTAATAATTAATATATAAAATAATTATATAATATTTAGTGATTAGGATGTGATGAATTTAGGTGATAGTATATATATTATATATACTATATGAAGTAAATAATATATATAAAATATGGTATTAGTGGCAATAGTAGTTATATAATAGTAGATATAATTATAAAAGTGATGATGTGTTGTGTTATAGTATGTATAAGACATATATAGAGGTTGCGTATTTATGAAAGTGAGATGATGTGATGAGAAACAGAAAAATAAAAAGCAGCTAAACATAAAAACAATAACATAAGTTATAATGAGTGCAATTCATTTGGAACATCAGTCTTGTATTTAATGTATTATATCGCGCATTCCTCTGTTTCACTCACATATTAATTGTCACGATGTTGTACTCAACCCATTCGCTCCGCCTTATAGAGTGTACACACACCACACACATCACACATCATAAATATATATATACCTTATACTATATCTTATATAAAACTAATATATAATTAATATATATATATAATAATAATAGATAATTGGGCAAAAATTATGTGCTTAATTTCGAATCGTACTATAATGTAAATATATCTAATACTATCCATTAAATTATTATTCAATTAGGCGGCATACCTATTTATAAACTCTACTAAATATCAGATATAAATCAGCTTGTACCGTCCCACATTTATAACTCATATGCCCGCCTAACTTAATATACATTTATCATTATCTAAATTAACCTTAATCTTTCCTAAAAATCTAGGTATGACTTACAACTATTAAGCACTATTCTCCCCTAAAATTGCTCATATAAAAAAATAAAGCCATATCATTAACAACATACCCAAGTATATTATGAACAATGAGCATTATATATATATATATATATTATATATATGATGTGTGGGTGGTTAAGATGTTATATATATGGTTATGGTGTGGTGTGCGGTAGTATATATTATAAGGCGTCATATGTCTTAGAAAGTTTCTAATTAGGAATAAAATATTGTATAGAATAATCCTACATCGTATAATAAAATATGCACTAAGCTCTTTATTTGTCGTTATATCATCTCCATATATATCCTCGGTTACTAATAGATATTTTCTGGATATAATGTCTGTCGTTCAATATTCATCCATACAACTAAACAAACTGTATATTACTGCATACTATTACGGCAGCCATGAATTATGCAATCAAATAAACTCATCTATAGATTCCGATAAGCGGTGAATTCAATATTACCGTGTAGAACTAATACAAGTGTCGTAAGAGCTAACAAAGATCAAGTGAAAATTATGAAATCATCTTATATTATCAACGATTACTCTTAACAGTGGCTATGATTACTGTGATGTCTAGGTGAGAAGGAGATACATGACTACATCATACATGTAATACAATCGAGTCACGCTGGTAATTACATTGCCAAAAAAGGCTATACATTCATTATTATGTAAATTATATTTCAAGACAATACTATACATTAAACAAAACTATCGAACAGAGACACACACACACATCAATAAGTCTTCTACATCACACAAGCACACTACACACAACAACTAAGAGTATTCCCATACAGGTCAAAATACTAATATATTCCATTAAAAGGAGTTTTAGCCAATAGAATGCGGTCCCATTAGTCAAAAATATCCCATTAAACCCAGTAGATAAAAAGGTATCCTAAACAATGCGTCCATGCAAGAACTTGTGTTCTCGCCCTGATAAGTGTGAGACCACAACACACACATGACACCACTATCATCATCACATCTACACGTATTAAATCATCATATCTAATATATATATAGTATATATATAGAATTATAAAGAGAGAGAGATGCGAGTACATCTGTATATATTATATAGAGGAGCGAGAGACACACACACAGAGAAAAGAAGAAGGGAAGCAGAGAGAACAAAAGTAGCTAAGTATGATGTAAATATAAATGTCTCATACTATATTATTATATATCATTATATATATATATATCACACACAACATATATACGTACTTATCGCACGTGACCATATCTGATATACATTATAAATAACTATCATTATATTCAACATTCATCTCCCACACACGAACAACACACCACAACATATATACACTCTCCTACCTGCAAACCATTACCGCACACACCATATATATTTAACAGTACACCAATCACACACCACCACACAACAAGTATTATATATATATTATTAATATATTAATATATATATATATATATATACCGACTGGACTCTGCAGAGCCAAATTCCTGCGCCCACCGCCTTCCGCCATCTGCCTCGGTCCTCATAGCACGCAGGCTTACATCAGCTGTGTAACAAGCGAACTCTTAGCATACGAGGTAACGCTCTAAGCCAGACACAACCACAGCGCGGGGTGTGCTCAGATGACAACCTCTACGCCTGGGTTATCGCCACGCCAGAAGTGTCACTCGAGATATGCATCATTCAGCCTACTATTCTGACCAAGCCAAATATAAAATGCCACTCGACCCGCTAACGGCAACCACAACCTAGATAACCACCTTATATATACATTATATAACTTCGTTTCCAAATCAGTAATGGACGAGGTACATTGTTAACTTTTGACCAAACAACTACCAGTTGTAATTTGAAGGAGTTTATTTCCAGAAATAATGGGAATAGATATCTATACGCAAATTGTATGAAAGGTATTGTTACCTGAGCAATTAGAAAATAAACGGTGTATTTATTCTATTATGACAATATAGAAAGTTTCCCAGTATAAACGAGTGCTCAGTTAGAAATCCCTGTAACGTATTGATAAATCTGACCAAGACTACTGTCTGAGAAAGAATATTCATAACATTTGAAACCATTCCAAAGGCCAAATCTACCTTAAGAAATATCCAAAATAATAGAAGTTAATCACGGAAACTGATAAAAAAGTGTTGTTGCCTGTTCCGTGGAACTCGTATGTATAGAGGGAGCGAGATCAAGTGTCACTCAATGAGTTCGGTTTCACCTTATTCATCTAACCTACTATCAATATCCTTGAACCAACCTGTTTATATCTTTTTTACTCTTCTATTCAATATTCACCTTTTAGTTCACAGTCATCTGCAGCTCCCTTGAAAAATCTTATAGACCATGAAGGAACACTAGAACCCCAGTAGTCTCCGATATTATTAGCTATATTTACACGAGTGATTTGTATTTAACTATCATAGTCACCCATCCAATAATAATGCACATGAAGATGAGCCCACCTTATTGATCTGGTAATCCAATTTGATATCTATGAATTTGGTAATGCCGTGATTTTTCTAGAAATAATAAATATTCTGTGTCCAAATAGGTGGCACGATTTAATGCTGTTCATCCATCTTCTGACAAGTCACTTCATCAAATTCCAACAAGGATGGAAAAGTGGCACCTCATTAATAACTTGGTATTTTGGGTATATATATATATATATATATATATATATATTTCTATATATATATTTATACTATTAAATAATGCAGCCATTTTCTGTCTGCAAGTTTTGTCCCTTTGTTTTTTCGTATTGCCGGATTATTTTTGTAAATATCTGGCGAAATTTGCCATATGTCATAGACCAAGTACTTTTCCGACCTATCGGTGGGCCATCTTCAGGGTATTTTGAAACCGTACAACAATGGGCTATTCGATTTTCCATTATATAGGTTTATTTCATTATTGTTGTTGTTTGTTATTATATTATTATATATTATTATGATTATTATTACTTATTATTACTAGTAAATATATGCACCCTCCGGGGGTGCAAGTATTTAAGTGTTAATGTAATGAAATATCGTATTAAATTAGAGGCAGTTAAAAAGAATATGTAACAGAGTGGGGGTATAATAGAAACCAATAGAAAATGAAAACTCACTACTCTTCCATCACTCCCGTCTTTCATTGCTGAATTTTACTTATTTTAAACCATTAGTTAAATTAGAAAATTAAAAAATAAATGACAGTTATTTTTTCTTGTTAAGGATTTTATTTAAGATTCATTGAAGAGATTTTTGCTTTATATTCATTAAAATAAAACCAAACAGTTAGAAATCAATAATACTAAGCACATATTTAATAAAATCATTTTTTAATATCAATATGCAAATTAGTCTTCCCATTCACACTGTAAAACCGCTATTTTTGTATATATAAATACAATTGCATGTTATTTGTATGTAGATATGGACAACACTAATAAAAAGGTGAAGCAATTTTATTAATAATTGAGGTTTAAATAAAAATAAAATCATGGAGAATGTGATGTAAATAATTATGTTAATTGTGACTTGAGTAGTAATATAGTTTCGGTTACAGACAGAAAAACACACAATCTCCATTATAATAAGATTATTATTATTATTATTATTATTACTATTACTACTTTTGCAATTATAATTTTATAGTAATTATAGGCATTTTAGAATGTTGGTGCTATTATCAAAGTTTATTTTGTTTTAGTTTTGGATTTTTGTGTCTAATATGCAGTGCTTCTAAGATATTACAAAAATAATCCGGCAATACGAAAAAACAAAGGACAAAACTTGCAGACAGAAAATGGCTGCATTATTTAACTATATATGCCTACAAGAAAAAGTGCTGCCTAAATACACACACACACAACACACACACATCTATATATATATATATATGTGTGTGTGTGTGTGTGTGTTGTGTGTGTGTGTGTGTGCATACATTCATATATAGTTATACGTATACATATATTTATATAAAATGTATAAATATATACATACATTAAATATATGTATATATATATATTATATATATATTATATATATATATATTTATATATAGTATTACAAATGTGT
>CM042146.1:3441404-3473904 GCA_023376005.1 Doryteuthis pealeii | reverse complement strand
AAGTAAATAAACAAACGATGTGTTTTTTATATGGATTTTTTTTTTAGCCGACAATTTTTTTCGGAGAATATGTGATTAATTGAAGTCGTGCCTAATTTTGAAAATTAATTAATTAATAATTAATTAGGCGGGCATACCTATTCAAATGTAACGCTAAACAAATCGAGAAAAATCAATCTCTGTATGTACATTTCGGCCTATTAGGCCTCATCAGCAGAGCTATAGATAGGAAGACCGCCTTGTGCGTGATTCAAACCTCGACTTTCAAGCTGACAGCCGAGGATCTTAACCCCTACACCAACCGGACCTTCCTAGATTTTTCGTTTTGTTTATATATATATACTAGCAAATATATGCACCCTCCGGGTGCAAGGATTTAAGTTTTATGTAATAAATATCGTATTAAATTAGAAAGTCTAATAAGAAGGCAGATAAAAAAGATATGTAACAGAGTGGGGTGAAATGAAACTTACTCTTCCATCACTCCCGTCTTTCATTGCTGTTTTACTTATTTAACCATTTAGTGTGACAGTTATTTTTTCTTGTTAATGATGGTTATATTCATTTAAATAAAACCAAACAGTTAGAAATCAATAATACTAAGCACATATTTAATAAAATCACATTTTTAATATAATATGCAAATTAGCCTTCCCATTCACACTGCAACCGCTATTTTTTGTATATATAAATACAATTGCATGTTATTTGCAACACTAATAAAAAGATTCAGGTTTAAATATAAATAAATCAGGGAGAATGTGATGTAAATAAACAAAGGGAATTGTGACTCGATCGGTTACAGACAGAAAAACACACAATCTCCATTATAATAGTATATATATATATATATATATATATATATATATGTGTGTGTGTGTGTGTTTAACAGTTTGGTTTCTTAAGGATTTTATATTTGCTTACGTTCAATCCCTCGTGTAATTTTAGGGTCTTATTGGTGGAGAAAGGTGTCCCATATTTTTCCGTTGTGATTAGATCATGTACATGAGACAGAGAGACAGAGAGACAGAGAGAAGTAAATAGATATAACATTGGTGTATTTGAAAGTACATTCTTAATATAGATATATATTAAGCGAGCCAATTCCCGGGTACCAAATTCCCAAGAGAATTATGTAGACATAAATCAATTAATTATTAAATAATAATTGACTTTTTTATCTCGAAAATCAGATTTCTTCTCTGTTACATATTTCCCTATATTTCAAAGTACACTGAAATGTGATTCAGTTCTTCTATTTCTTCTTCTTGCAACATTTTTTTGCTTTAAGGATACACGTATCCCTTAAAAATAAGTTTCCAGGTTTATATAATATCAAACGGAAATATCAACATAATCGTTTCTACTTTACATTTTCCCCGTTCAACTCAAATCGGAGAAGTCTACTGATATTTTTCAACAAGATTTTACCCTTTATTTTAAACCGGTTTGAAATCTAAATATACCCCTCAATCGTGTCACAAGAAACAGTGAGAGCCACATCTGCCTCTCAAAACATTGAACGTATTCAATTTTTGACTATCACATTTGAATATATTACACACGCTTTTTAAATTAATTAGAATTAAATCTATTAATAATGGAGATTCGCTTTTGGTTTTTGTCTGTAACAGAAACTGGGTCACTGCTTACGTCACATTACCCAACACATAATCCAACGTCATAACATAGAATAAATATACTCAAAATGTGAGCATGCAACGTTAGACAATCCTCATTGTTTCAATAAATAGATGCCCGGCGTTATATATTTATATATAGATCGTTTTATTTTAATATAATATTTAAAGTTATCGGAACTGTTTCCATTTCAAATTGTCTTTCTTTCTTTCTTTCTTTTTTTATTCCTTTTATAAATTTGACGATTTTACATACTTATGGTACACAGTCTATGACATTGAATTTTCAGCTCCCATCCCCTCAGGCAATATCTTTCTAAAATTATTTTTACATCGCCCGGAGGGTGATTTTTTATTTGGCTAGTCTATTAATAATGGAGATTTGCTTCCTGTTTCTGTCTGTAACAAAAATTACGTCACTGCTTACGTTACTATACCCGAAATCGTCATAACATAGAATAAATACACTCAAAATTTGAGCATGAAACATTAGAGACAGTCCTCATTGCTTTTTAAAACAAGTTTTAATAAATACATGACTGGTATTATATATCTATATATAGTTTGTTTTATTTTGATACATATTTAAAGTTTACATTTTAAAGTGTTTTATTTTTTAATCCTTTAATGAATTTGATGATTTTACTTACTTAGGGTACCAACTCGCTGACATTGAATTTTGTACTCCCACCCTTCTGGCAATATGTTTCAAAAATCTATTTTACATCGCCCAGAGGGTGTTTCTTAATTTGTACTAGTAAAATTAATATAATTAAATAATTAATTAGAATTAATAGACGTAAAGAAATCGAATTGACAAATTCAGAAACTGTATTATATATGTAGTTATTTAGGTGTCACCTGACCTCTAGCACACAAACCATGCGTGTGAAACGGACAAGACATGCTGAACAAGTAAGGACGAACTCATAAGTGACGTTCTCCTATTGAAACAAGCACATGGACATGGTAATGCATACCGTCCAACAAAGACCCACATAGACCGGCTCTGTGTGGATAATGGATGCTGCGTGGAGAACCTCCCGGAACAATGAATGATAGCCGAAACATTGTCATGGATATTCGTGCTTGCTGGTGTGATAAGACTGATCTATATTATCATTATTTACTCCTTTTGAGTTTTCACATCAGCATTAGCTGATGGTCTTTCACTGAAGTCTGAGTGACAGCAAGTCTCCTCAGGTCTCCAGGACACTTCTGAGTATTCTGGCAGATTGCAGCAGTGCAGTGTTCTGAATGGTTTCAATTCTTCCTCTGATTTTTCCAAACTTTCCAATCCTTTTGGGACCGTTCAAAGTGCACCAACTACAATTGGTATCACTTTCACTTTCATATTCCATAACTTTTTCAGTTCTCTGGCAAGGTCCAGATATTTGTCCATTTTTTAAATTTTCCTTTAGCTTCACCCTGTGATCTGCTGGCACTGCAAAATCCACCAGTTGACAAGTTCTTTCTTTTTGTTTATCAACACTAGGTCTGGTCTTCTTGGTGGGATAAGGTGATCCGTTTTTATTTGAAAGTCCCAGAGAATTTTATGCGTTTCGTTCTCATTATTATTATTATTAGTCTATCACATCTGCCGTAGACGCTGGTTCACAGGAGGCTGAGTGACAGCAATTCTCCTCAGGTCTTCAGGACTTTTCTGAGTATTCTAGCCGATCCCAACAGTGCTGTAATTTGAATGGTCTCAATTCTTCTCTCTGATTTCCAATTCATCTAAATTATTTTCCTGAGAATTGGGGGTCGTTCCAATGGCTCTGATTACACTATTGTATTTACTAACTCCTTCGCACGAATAGGATATCACACAATGTCAATTTTAAGCGGAGTTTCAATTCAGAGTTTTCCTTCTCCCGGAATACTCGCTTATCCTAGGTTAAAGTGTCCTACTATTTACCCATAGCTGGAGGGATGCCACCCTTTCCCAAGGGTATTAGCGCTATGAGGATACATCCATTATCGCTCAGGATTTGAAATCAGTTCGCCGTGTCTATTTCATACAATGATAATCATTACATACGATCGCCTCCACTGGAATAGCGACTATGATTTTAAAGAATCGCTAAGCAGTACATTCCCTACGTTAACAATATAGTTATTTACTTAATTTTGCTTAGTTGTGGCACAAGGCTAGAAATATAGAGGTCTAGTGATAATATAAGCCAATACTAAAGATCTGCTAATCTAGCTCGCTAAACATTAGACTAAAGAGGTTTTCTACTACTGTTTTGTGGCACAAGGCTAGTGCTTGTAGAAGTATGGGACGTCTATTGATAATCAAACTCACTAGTAAAAGTCTTCTAAACTAAATCGCGAACCATTGGACTAAAGATCTGTTCCACTACGATGGCAAAGTATGCTGCGAAATATTTCACATTAAAATAAGTTTATGTTCCCTGGCAAACAAGACGAGGCATTTTTGAAGAATTTGTAATGAGACGCTAATGAAAATAATTAATTATATAATAAAGAATATGATTAAATTATGTGCTCATAATACCAGTGATGGGGAGGGGGAAGTCGAAATGATTTTGAAATAAAAGAAAAACAAAGAAAGTATGAAAGTGGGAATAAACATTACAAGAATTTTTTAAAAATGGATGGAAGGAAGGAAGGAAAAAAGAATCCTATAAATAAAAGAAAGTAAATCAGATTTAAGGGAAAAGAAAGAAAAAGGAACGAAAGATAGTAAGAAAGAGAGAAAGAAAGAGAGAAAGAAAGTTACTAAAAAATCCAACGAAAGGGGGGACGGAGGAAGGGACGGGTACAAAAGGAGGTAGGTAGAAAGGAAGGAAAACAGACTTAATAGAGATGAAAAATAAAGCAAACAAAAATCTGAAAAAAGAAAAAGAAAAAGAAGGAAAGAAAGAAGAAATTAAAAAGAAAGAAAGAAAGAAAGAAGAAATAAATGACGTAGAAAAGAAAGAAGAAAGAAAGAAAGAAAAGAAAGAAGAAAGAAAGAAAAAAAGAAGAAAGAAAGAAAGAAAGAAAGAAAAAGAAAGAAAGAAAAAAAGAAGAAAGAAAGAAGAAAGAAAGAAAGAAAGAAAGAAAAAGAAAAAGAAAGAAAAAAAGAAGAAAGAAAGAAAAAGAAAAAGAAAGAAAGAAAAAAGAAAAAGAAAGAAAGAAATTACGTAGGAAATAGAGAACTCCATGGAAACGGAGAGGCTAGAATGAAAGAAATGAAGGAAGAGGGAATCAAAAACTGTGAAATCTAAGATAAACTTGAAAGAGGGGGAAATATAAAAGAAGATAAGAAATAAAGAAAAAACGAAACAGAAAAGAGAAAATGTCGGGAATGACCTAAAAATTAAAATTAAAAAGACAATGAAACAGAAAATTAAAAAAGAAACTATGAAAGAAAAGGTTTGCACAGATTTAGGGAAATACGGTATAGAAAAATAATGAAATTAATCAACACTATTATATTTTGAAGAATGAAACCTAATAAGAAACAAAGTACAAGATTTGAAAATATAAAAAAATTAAAAGAAATATATAATTGTATAAAAATTAAAGCAAGATCCGAAATAAAATACAACAAAAATACAGTTGGGAAAATTAGAAAATAACTGAGAACTCTTTTAAATGAAACTGTTATACAATTACAAAGCCAATTAGAAACGGATACTAAAGGACTTTGGCAAAAAGAAAAAGAAAAAGAAAATATAGGGAAATAACCTAAATGTTAGGAATAATAAAACAAAATAATTTATAATTGACCATAAATAGTCTGAATTTCTTTTGTGTGTATGTGTGTCTGAATTTCTTTTCCCCGTTTCAGACTCAAAGCAGCTGGCAGATGGGGTTTTAACGAATGTTGCTTTCAGCGTCAATATTACCTCATCTCCTTCGTATTTCTGTCTTTTTCTCCTCCAATTCCTTTTCTTTAAAATATGAATGAATTCATTAATTCTGATGCCTTAATTTGATTTTGATTTCACGCCTTTCAAGTAGCCGGAAAAAAGATAATGCAATTTCGTAATGTTTGGTTAGCGAAATATTAATTAATATGATTTATACCGAGGCACTTCCGGGCTAGCTGAGTCTTCCGGTTAGATCTTTCTAAATTAGAACATGTAATTAATCTGAAAACATCAAGTCTCCAACAAAATAGTCAATTCAAGGAGACCACTATTAAATAATACCAATGTATCATACAGCTATCAAAGTTGTGAAATTGAGAATATTAATTAATTAAAGTAAACACATACTTAATTAATTTCTATAGAAGACGGATGCCAAGGATTTATAACCAACTCAACCTTCGCCTTTTGAACTAAACTTGGTCTTGCTCCACCAGACAAAAGGAAATACATAAAAAAGATCCAGGATAAATCTCTAAGCGCATCAGCGTGGATATGGCCAACCCACAGTATGACAGCATATCAACTAAGTCTGGTGCTATCGTGAGATATTGCTGGGGCGCTCTGGCTTAGTGGTAATGATGTTTTGGCTCCGAAACCATGCCTGAACCCAGAGTCATCATCTGATGAAGGCTTTGTTGGATGCAATGCTACTGTGTAAACACCAATCGTTGTATGAAGTTATTAACGTTTTCTTATAGTCGGATGCATAAGATCGTCGGTTTGTGGTAATCATTTACTCGTGGCCAGCAAAATATCCACTCTAATGATTCCACAACACAGTGTGTATATTCCTTTAATTCAATATTGGTTGTTTACAGGTATTGGTCGAAAGCAAGACACAAGTTAGCTTTACAAGGAAGAAAAAGAAGAAAGCATGCCGTTCCTGTTTTATCTTCCTGATTTCTGTTCAGTCAATGGGGACGTAGGAACATTGCATAAATAGATAGATGAATGCGTTTGATGATTTTGGCAACAGTTCATTATTTGCTGTTTTCAAAAGTTAAAATTTGTCAACCCGTCTCTATGTAGAATATTGTTTTTTCAATTTCTCTGAATGTTTAAGATGAGGCTTGAAGATTAGTATTATCTGCGTTATTCGGACTATTGTCCCCATCTTCATTGTTATTTGTACAACGTTTCGGCCGATATGCCCTCCGGCCTTCTTCAGGTATTTCTTGTCGGACTCGGGAACCTTCTCGGACTCAGGAACCTTCTCGGACTCGGGAACCTTCTTTTCGAACCCGGGAATTTTCTCGTCGTAATCGGGAGCCAATTGGACACATGATACAATACTTAACCCACCATACTGGTCATAATTACTACAGCGTTCATTGACGACGGACATAGGATTAAATCACTGGACCTTTACCAATACGCAGGATAGGACTTCTACGATTACCAAAGGATTCCATAACATAGGACTTTCTTTAAACTATGAATATATATAATATATATATATATATATATATATATATATTATATGTGTGTGTGTGTGTGTGTGTGTGTGTGTGTGTGAAGGCGCGTGGGCTAGTGGTTAAAGGATGGCACTTAAAAACTTTATGAGTATTTCAGATTTTATGAGGTCGTTCTCAAGACGATATAAAAATATTTATCAACTGATAAGTTGTTAGACAAGAGCGTTATATCTAAGCTAGACACAGATTTGTTTTCTATATCTATGCATTAATCTGCTTATGAAATCACCTTTAATATGTGAGGAACTAATGGTTCCTCGGAGAGAAGTTAATGTTTCGGCTAGTTTTTGTTTTTTTGTTCTTTTTTTTGTTGTTAAATTGAGAGGGGAGCTATCGATAAGTCTTCCTTAAAGTATGGAGCGTGTGTGTGTATGTGTTGTGTGTGTGTGTGTGTGTGTGTGTGTGTGTGTATGTGTGTGTGTGTGTGTGTGTGTATGTGTGTGTGTTTGTGTGTGTATGTGTGTGTGTATGTGTGTGTTGTGTATGTGTGTTTGTGTGTGTGTGTATGTGTGTGTGTGTGTGTGTGTGTGTGTGTGTGTGTGTGTGTGTGTCCTCCTGTGTTTTCATCGGTTGTAAAGTGTGTCTTTTTTATGGTCTCTTGCCAAGTACGCGTCCTATAGTGGTACAATGGTTAGCAAGCTAATCCTTCATTTCAATTACAGCAACACAACAATTTTGATCCTCACAGGATTCCCCATATTGGGACTTGTGTCACATCCTTTTCCTAGTGGACGGTTTGAGTAAATACCTACAGGTCTGACTAAACTAAGAGGCAGTAAAACTGCCAATAGATCTCCATCTGGGCTGATGTTG
Organism: Doryteuthis pealeii; assembly: GCA_023376005.1. Taxonomy (NCBI): domain Eukaryota; kingdom Metazoa; phylum Mollusca; class Cephalopoda; order Myopsida; family Loliginidae; genus Doryteuthis; species Doryteuthis pealeii. The sequence goes on along the minus strand of CM042146.1, from coordinate 3,466,089 downwards.
CTTTACGTAAATTATTAAATTTCCATAATAAGTTCGTAAATTCGTTTTTGTTCTCTGTTCCATATCCGGTATCTATTGTGACTTAAAGTATATTACATATCTTACACCCATACATATATAGGTGTGTGAGTGTGTGTGTGTTTGTATAAAATCATTTCTATTATAAGTGTGTATATCTCTGTATATGGGTATATGTGTAGATCTGCACACACACATGTGTGTGGGGGTACGTGTATGTGAGTGTACGTGCCGGTCGTTTGTTATCACTTTATCAACAGTGAACCTGCCCGTACACAAGTTTTCATCATTATAAACAAATCACCTTTGACCGACTGTCTTACTTGAGATCGATGAGAGACTCCAATATATATATATATATATATATATATATATATATATATATATATATATATAATCCAATTGCCGCTTTAACCTTTCCGTTCCAGTGGCATACTTAAATTATCCAAAAGTGGTCAATATATTTAAAACATAGACCCATAATAATGATAATAATATTAGTAGTAGAAAAAGAGTCTGGGGTCTACCATGGTTTCAATCCAAAATATTTTATCAGGAACCTACCCTATACTTAAATAAGTAAAGTCATCGGGGCGGCCTAAAGTCGGTATCATCAAATCAGCGAGGGAGTCTATCCCCTTTTCACTAGCACTAGACCAAGGAGATTGTTTTTGGCATATGAGGTGGAGCGCCACACCTACCATCAGATCCTTACCTTACCGCACAGATCCCTGTGCTACTGAGTTGGCGAGGACCGGAATCGAACTTGTGGTTTCTAGCCGAACGCTCTACCGACTGAGCTAACCCTTAATTCCTTAGTTAAATAAGTGTGTTAGGATCATGACCTTTTCTCCATTTAATTCCGATACTAATCAGTTATTTATAAACTTAAAACTTCTTAAGGTAAGAGAAGTTGTGAAACTGCATCAATTAAAACTTGTTTATGATTTCCAACGTAACCAGTTACCTGACGACCTTATGTCTTTATTTAAATTCAGTAGTGAAGTCCAAGTTCTTAATAGTTCAGCAAACAAACTATTGTATATCACTTTTATTAAAATAAAATCCTATGGCAATCTGTCAATCAGATATTTTTGTCCAAAACTTTGGAACACAAGTCTTGATGGGAGCAGAAGTGCGACCGCGACGAGGGTCTTATTTTGTTTTGAAACGTTATATTTTTTTGGGCTTGGAAGGTTGAAAGTTTTAAATGACAACATTTGAATCGTGTAAATTTGGGGTTCTACAAACATAAACTGAGATTAACTCCTTTTCCGATAATAATGTTTGAACACTATATTAGGTAATATTTTCCAATTACCACGTGCGGCTTATTCTGTTCGTTTATTCATTCCTTAATTCTTAGTTCTCTATTTGTATTTACTTGATTCACTTGTAGATCATAGCTATTAAACACAATTAAAATTTAATTCTAATTACATTTTAGGGGTTTCATATAATTAATTTAACGTTTTTCTCTGTTCATTTCTGTGTTTCTCCTATTTAAAATTAATAAGTATTCCCAAAAATATTTTTCTAATTTATTTAGTAAAAAGTTAATAATGTAATTCTAATAATATTCATTAACCAGCCCAACCTATCTCTACAATTGCAGATTGATTCGATTCTATTATTTACAAGATTTTTCTTACCCGGGAATCTAATTATAGCTAATACTACTCGAAAAATTAGCAATAAGATAAGCCACTCACATGCTCACACGCACACACACACGCTCCCACATACGTACACACAAGCTCACATACAAACGCACGCACATCCGCCTAAAATCTTTTAAAAATATGGCAACGGTTAGTTCGATATCGGCTATTGTCATTTGCTGAATTTCACCTGTATATTTTTTGTCGAGGCAAAAACCTTGAAAATACATCACTAGTTTGAAAGTAGTCTCTATCAAAAACCGTCTGATGAAAAAAATATATTGTATGTACATATTGTAGAAAGTACAGATACATATACACTTACACACGCACACACATACACACACACACACACACACACAATACATATATATATATATATATATATATATTATAATATATATATTTATATATTATATATATGTTATTTTTCTTATCTTTTTTTTCCCCCCTTTTTCCTCTTTCTTTTTTCTTTATTTTATGAATGAAATGGGCGAATAACTGTAATTTCTTATTTTGTTTGAATATCTGTTGAGAACGAATATTTAATCCCTACCTTGTATGTGTGTGTTTGGTTGAACTCGAGTGACAATTCCTGTCGTATGAGTTTCTGTTCAATCCTCTCAAGATGTCTGGCCATCTCTTTGGTGTCATGCCTCCCTCTACCTACCGCAAAATTTAACAGAAAATACATTCACACTACATAAAGAAAAAAAAAACAAACAAAACTTCAAATAATCGAAACTCTATATATCAAACAAAAAAAAACACCTTAAACAAAATAAACTTTGAAACAAGTCAACATGTCCACAAATGCCTATAATTTTTTGCCTATCCTCCTTCCACTATTCGCAACCCCTTCTCAAAAACTGGTGACCCCCTCCCACAAAATTTCTAATGCATCGTTTGTTCGAACTACTACCAATTCCTACTACCTCCCACTACCAATTGTTACTACCTCCCACTACCAATTCTTACGCTACTGCTCGTTTTCTTTAAAGATGAGACACTACGAAAGATACCATCAGTTTCCAACCTGAAGATGGCAGATCGACATGCCGAAAGCGCTCGTAGAGACACCTTTGGTGTATTGCTACACCAGTTCCACCAGACACCTTGAAAGGATTGAACAGAAACTCGTACGACAGGAATTGTCACTCGAGTTCAACCAAACATCTTTAAAAGAGGAAATACTGCCAAAATACACTTATATATATATATATATATATATATATATATATATATATATATATATAATCTGTTGATCCTAATTGATCGTCACCTTTCACTTGTTTATTTTGCTTCATTTGGTAATTTATGCGGTATAATGTGTTTTTATATCCTTTGTACGTTCTTGAAATATAAGAACACGCACACACACACACATACAGAGAGAGAGAGAGAGAGAGAGAGAGAGAGAGAGGAGAGAGAGAGAGAGAGATAACAGATATAACACACACACAGAGACACAGAGACAATCATATATATATATATAATTACTCTTTGTCCCTCCCTCCCGCACTCTCTCTGTCTGTCTCTCTGTCTCTCTCTCTCCCTCTCTCTCTCTCTCCCTCTCTCTCTATCTGTGTAAAATATATATATATATATATATATATATATATATATATATACACAGATAGAGAGAGAGGGGGTAGAAAGAATGAGGGAGAAAGAGAGAGAGGGGAGAAAAAGATTTAGAGAGAGAGAGAGAGAAAGAGAGAGAGAGAGAGACAAACACACACACACAGACACACACACACACACATTATATATATATATAATTACTCTTTGTCCATCCCTTACACACTCTCTCTGTCTGTTTTCTCTCTGTCTGTCTGTCTGTCTCTCTCTCTCTCTAACTATATATATATACATATACAGATTGAGAGAGAGAGAGAGAGAGGGGGGGCGAGAGAGAGTGGGGTAGAAAGAATGAGGCAGAAAGAGAGAGAGGCAGAAAAGATTTAGAGAGAGAGAGAGAGAGAGAGAGAGAGAGAGAGAGAGAGAGAGAGAGAGAGAGAGAGATCGGTTAGTTTATTGACCTTTCAAAGTGTTGCGGTTGTCTGATTGATAGCAAAAATAATCAATATTGGGTGCTTTCCAACTTATAATGACCACATACAAAGAAACAAAAAAAAAAAAAAGAAAAAAGAAAAGCGTCTATTAACCATGAAAAACATCTAAAAACAGAGCGGTAACAGATTAACGAAAAGAAGTATCCTAATGTTTGCTTCCAGGGGAACAAATCGATTAGCCAATAAACACATACAGTAACGACTAGAAAAAAACTGAATAAAATTATCATATGTATAAAGAAAAAGAGATCGAATGAATTAGTTATTGGAAGAGCGGGATATTGAATCGTTAGAGAGATTGATCGGTGAGCCAATTGTGTGAGAAAGAGAATTACGTGGGACACGAGTAAATTAATGAATAAATCAGTAGGAAATCGAAAGGAAACGATAAAGACCTTAATGAACAAGTTATGAATTCATTTACAAAAGAAGAAAAAAAAATTGAGGGAATTTTGTGGGGTATGAGAAAATATGTGTTATCGGCGGGAAAGCAAGAGAAAATGAGAAGAATTTAGAAAGCTTTATATCGTGGGTGTTTTATGTGATTACGGCACACACCCCAGGTGATAAATCCATCAGAAATACAGTCTATTCCAAATAAACAAAAAGGGAGAGAAAGAAAAATTTAAACATAGAAAATCGAATCCACGTCAATTTTATCTTATGATGCTGGCTTTGGTACAAATGTTACGATTGATCTCTGCTGAACATACAATAAAGGAATCTGTTAAAAACATTCTCTGTTTTCGCGGATCATTTGGTCCCAATCTTTAATCGTTTTGAGATGCTACTACTACTACTACTACTACTACTACTACTACTATATATTATTATTATTATTATTATTATTATTATTATTATTATTATTATTATTATTCACTCCTTTTGAGTTTTCACATCAGCATTAGCTGATGGTCTTTCACTGGAATCTGAGTGACAGCAAGTCTCCTCAGGTCTCCAGGACTCTTCTGAGTACCCTGGCAGATTGCAGCAGTGCAGTGTTCTGAATGGTTTCAATCCTTCCTTTGATATCCAAACTTTCCAAACCCTTTTCTAATCCTTTTGGGACCGTTCCAAGTGTCCCAACTACAATTGGTATCACTTCACTTTCATGTTCCATAACTTTTTCAGTTCTCTGGCAAGGTCTAGATATTTGTTCATTTTTTCATTTTCCTTTAGCTTCACCCTGTGATCTGCTGGAACTGCAAAGTCCAACAGTTGACAAGTTCTTTTTTTTTTTGTTTATCAACACTAGGCCTGGTCTTCTTGCTGGGATCATTATTATCAGTATTACCTTTATTATCATCATTATTATCATTCTTGGATTTTCACACCTGGCATAGCCTGTGGTTCACTAGATGCAGAGTGACAACAAATCTTCTCAGGTCTCCAGGACTCTTCTGAGTGTTCTAGCCGATCCCAAACAGCGCTGTAGTTTGGATGGTCTCAATTCTTCTTCTTATTTCCAATTCACCCAAATTATTTTACAGATTTTTGAGGACCGTTCCAAGGGCACCAATTACAATTGGTACGAGCTTCACCCTCATGTACCACAGTTTCCTGTTCTCCAGCAAGTTTCAAGTATTTGTCTATCTTTTTCGTTTTCTTTCATTTTCACTCGGTTGGTGGCGCTCTCAAAATTGATTTATTTATTCATGCTGATTTTATTTTGGCTAGTTGGTAGTATTCTTGTTTTGTTTTACGGCCTATCAACCCTTTTCGCGTTATTTAATGCCGACATCAAGTCTTTTTGATATTCGGTTTCTTACATCACCTGCTGTTGCTTAAATACTCATCCATCTAATATTGGGTTGATGCTGTTTTATTTTATTTTTGTTTTTTTTTTTCAATAAATTTTAATCAATGAAAACAATAATATCTGATATTTGGTGTAATTTGTTTCATAAAATTAATTCGGTTATTTCCTATAAATCTAACATAAACAAAGGGGAACCACTCTTGACTGATAAACGAATTATTTATTTATTGATCTACTAGGAAAAAAGAAGGGGTTATGGTAAGGGTTTAGGGTTAGGGTTAGGGTTTAGGTTAGTTTAATGGGAAATTAAATAATTTATCAGTCAAGAGTGGTTCTCCTTTGTTTATGTATGAATTATAGGAAATAACCATTTGTTCTCTCTTTTTAGAATGCGTATCGAAACTCGCACACACATTCTTCATATGATGTTCCAGCACATCGAGTGGTCTGTAAGCCGATTTCCTTTCTATTATATTCGACATCCCTGTGATGTCTTTTAACTCTTTGTAGTAAAAGATATAAAACTATACGAAGACAATATAAGATACACGAGTTGTATATTCAAGCAATATTACAAGAGGAGTGGGGGAAGGGTATCACGTGTCGATGCACGATTTCAGATCGAGGCAAGAACAAACATGATGTAAGCGGAGGGTGGGGCAACTCATCACAATCCCCAAACGATATTGAATGTTTGGTAATATTTCCTAGAGGGAATTAAAAATGATCTCAGTCAGTAACAAAATCGTGATTCTTATTATATATCTAGCATTCCTATCCGTCTAAAATACTATGTGAATTTTGTGAGGTAGAACTACACACTTCGAAATCAACGCACTGAATAAATTTTGGGGATAATTTGAGAGTGACAAAAGTAAGGGGCGGAAGTGAGCGATTATCCTCAGTCTATAACATGGGTTTATTTTATCGAAATAATTTGTCGGTATAAATTGTATGAATTATTGTAAATAGTATTTTTTAAAACGTTGTCAAAAAGTATTTAGTGACGTGTGATCGCGTTGTGCTTGAGGGCGTGCTGTAACTAAAGACAAGCAAGGACAGATCACTTCGAATAGGATATGCATTGTGGGTTATGGAATTGGGATCAAAGACGGCTACTTATCTGAAGAGGTAGAAAACTAGTAAATTAGTGAACAGACGTCAGTGAGAGAAGAATGAATAAAAAAAGAATAAAACGTGGAGACGAAAGGAAAGCAATAGGAGGAAGCTTGAATCAAAAAAGTTTAATCCACTGTTTTCTCTCTCTCTCTCTCTCTCTCTCTCTCTCTCTCTCTCTCTCTCTCTCTCTCTCTCTCTCTCTCTCTCTGTTTGTGTGTGTGTGTGTGTGTGTTTGTATACACACTGTTATAACTTTCTAGAAAAAGTTTATAGAATTAACAAGTGTATGAATACTTAAAAATGGAAAAAGAAACACACACACACACACACACACATATATATATATATATATATATATATATATATATAATATGGAGGCGCCTTGTTTAATGTGTAGAGTCAAAAGAAAAGTATTCGTTGACCCGAGTTTAATTACTGGACGAATCTGTTTGCATCTCCTATAGTGCTAGTACCCTTCAGAAAGGGATGAATCCGATTATTCTCCAGCTATGGGTAAACAACAGGACAGACTGGACTCTTTAACCATGAATAGGTAACCAGTCCAGGTGAAGTAAAACTCTGAATTTAGATCTGTTAAACCCCGCTTAAGAAACTGACCTTGTGTCGCATTCTGCTCGTGTGGAGGGGTTGGTATATATATATATATATATATATATTATATATATATATATATATATATATATATATATATATATATATATATATAATCAATAGTAATTATAGTATGAATTTGGACTCATGGTTGAGATCTTAAAAACCAGTAGTCAAATGTTTGAGATTTTAAAAACCAGACTGGATTTTAAAATCTCAACCATTTGACTCATCTGAGGATTGCATAACCATGAAACTTTAAGTTATGAGTCCAAATCATCCATATTACCATTACTATTGATTATAAATCTGCCCTGCTTTATTAGCATTGAGCACCTTTCATGCCAATACTTTTCTCATTTATTCTCTATTCATTATATATATATATATATATATATATATATATATATATGGGGGTAGATAGACTCTTTGTACTAAAATGAATAAATATGGTCAATGCAGTCTAGTGCAAGTTTGAAAAGTTCAAAACGGTTAAGTGATACCATTCCTATTAGGATTCTATATCATTAACTTGACCGAGTGGCGGACATTTTCGTGGATCCAATGTAAGGTAATTTACAAAAGGAAATTTCGTAGAGTAGGAAGCCAAAATATCTATGGGGTATTCATTAAACAAAGGAAATTGACAAAGATATGTTAAATGTTAAGAAAAATTGATTTCAACTCAGATGATGTTCACAGTCTCATGTTGTTCTTTTGGGCGAGCGGATGGACTGCTGTTGTCTGAAATGGAAAAACTGTTCATGTACTTTTCGAAATTAGCTAAAGAACTGAATTCCATTTGTTTACTGTTTCAGCAGTTTCAAAATTTGGTTAACTCCTTTCCAACCGAATAGGATGCTGTCAAAAGGAATAAAGCAAAAAGACTATTTCTGGGAATTTTTGAGATAAGGCTTGAGAATTAGTATTATTTAATTATTCGGACTATTGTCCTCATCTTCATTGTAGATGTGGAGAATAGTCCGAATAATCCAAATAATTTTAAAACAAAAACTCATTAGCTTGAAATAACCCAAGGTTGGCATGCTGTAAAATACAACAAACCAACCATAAAACATGACTTGTTAATAATATTTCTGAAAGTAGATGAACTAAGAAATTTATATTTAATTTGGTTTCTTTGTTTAATGTCCTATCAACCTTTGTGGGTTATTTAATGCAAAGACTATCCTTGTAAAAAAATAAGCAGTATTTAAACCATAGCTGAGGGGATTTCATAACTTTTCCATGGTATTAGGCCAAAAATGAACGTAATAACATGACTGGATTTCAAAATTGCTTATTACGATATAGCAGTCCAGCATGTTATCCACTATGCCATGTGGATCCTCCCAAAATGTACCGGTAATTTCAACTTTTAAAAAATAATCATCACTGAAGCAGGAAAATATGTTTGAAAAAATACTCTGGTCTTTTTCATGTCACAATATTATAAACAATAACGTATTTTATGTATCGACTATAAAATGATATTTCTCTGAATGTTTGAGATGAGGCTTGATGATTAGTATTGTCTGCGTTGTTCGGACTATTGTCCACATCTTTATTGTTATTTGTACAACGTTTCGGTCGATATGCCCTCCGGCCTTCTTCAGGTATTTCTTGTCGGACTCGGGAACCTTCTCGGACACGGGAACCTTCTTTTCAAGTCAGAATACAATAGTCAATAATGAAGATAATATAAAATGATAGTTTATTGATTCCATTGATTTTAGGTAGTGAAGAGCATTTTGCATCTGTTGATTCTTTTTTATCAAATCAAAAGAATATTCTGCAAATATCTATATCCCATAAATATTTCATCCGAAAAAAGTGAAAGCGCCATTTTCTATTCAAAAAATTAACTGACTAATAGATAATTTGATTGACAAGATATTTAATAAAATCTCTGTACTTGTTTTATATCTATGATGTAAACAATCATTTTAATATCAATATGTATTGAATCAATCCTATTGTTCAATTAAATAGTAATGTTTGTTCGTCTGTGATTTTATGTGGGTTTTCATGCAGATTCTTTATGGTTTCCACGTTATTGGCAGATTATAACTACATAGAGATAGTTGTATATATATATATATATATATATATATATATATATATATATATATATATATATGAAAGTAAGTAAACAAACAATTTTTTTTTTTATGGCCCTTTTAGCCGACAATAGGATATGTGCTTAATTGAAGTCATAACTAATTTTGAAAATTAATTAGTTAATGATTAATGGATTTAGGCGGGCATATATGTTCAAATGTAAGGCTAAACAAATCGAGAAAATGTCAATCCAGTATGTACATTTCGACCTATTAGGTCTCATCAACAAGGTTCTAGACATGGGAGACTGCTGCGTGTGTGACTGGAAACCTCGACTGCCATATATATATATATATATATATATATATATATATATATATATATACAGAGAGAGACAGAGAGACAGAGGGATCGACAGCGGTATAAAGAAATATAGATAACTAAAAAGAAATTGAGCGTCATATATATATAAATATATATAATATATATATATATATAGAGAGAGAGAGAGAGATAGAGAGAGAGAGAGATAGAGAGAGAGAGAGAGAGAGACTGAGGGATCGACAGGGGTATGAAGAAATATAGATAACTAAAAATAAATTCTAAGCTAGATTGAGTGTCATATATATATATATATATATATATATATATATATATATATATATATATATAGAGAGAGAGAGAGAGAGAGAGAGAGAGAGAGAGAGAGAGAGAGGAGAGAGAGAGAGAGAGAGAGAGAGAGAGAAGAGAGGAGAAAGGGAATAAATATAGCTTTAAAAAAAAGAGAGTGAAAGACAGAGAATGAGAAGAACCGTATCCTATTTATTTGTCATTAGCCAACATTGTATTTTCTTGTTTATTTTTATGGATTTTCCCGGGTAATTAAATTACATTTTTCCACCCTGATTCATGCTTGCAATAATAACAATTATTGTAATTAATTTATCTAATTTATGAAAGATTCAACAACGGACTTCCTAAAGAATACCTTAATCCCAATTAATTTATTCATTTCATTTTCTTACGACCAACAAACCAAATTATTCTATCTAATTCATTTTCTGTGAACTTCCTTTGTTAGCTTTTTTCCCTTCTATCTATAGATTTATTTATCTGTCTATGTCTCTATCCATCCAATTCTGTTCATATCTATCAATCTATCTATCTATCTTATCAATCTGTTTGGCTTCGTGTCTGTCTGTATATCCGTCTCTCTCTCTCTCTCTCTCTCTCTCTCTCTCTCTCTATATATAATATATATATATATATATATATATATATATATATATATAATATAAACAATCTCGAAGGCGAGAAAATGTCAGAAACCATGCACCGTTGACTCCATTTCCACGCTACCCTAACACACACATACACACACACACACACACACACACACATATATATATATATATATATATATATATATATAAGTAAAGTCGTCGGGGCGGCCTAATGTCAGTATCAGCCAATCACCGAGGGGGTCTATCCCCTTTTCACTAGCGCTAGACCAAGGAGATTTTTTTTAGTCTGGGGTGGTGTGCCACACCTACCATCAGCTCCTTACTTTACCGCACATATCCCTGTGCTATTCATACGCTAAGTTGACGAGGGCCGGTGCCGAACCAAGAACCTTGCGGTTTCTAGTCGAACGCTCTACCGACTGAGCTAACCAGTCAATATATAAATGAAGACTTTAATATCTCTGTTTTAGAAAGTGTATATAGCCTAGTTACAAAAATGAATCAAATTTACAAAGACCATATGTAGATTTTATTATAATCTCTCCCCTTATTGTAAGTAAAAGAAGGGGGAATTGTTGGGAACTACTGAATTAATTACTTACTAGAAATTCATCTCCATGTAGTTATTGTATCAATATTGTGTATGCTCTGTGCAAACATTCTCTTTATTCCGGGGGAGGAGGATGGGGTGGTGGTTAATATGAGAAGATAATTAAAAGGAGTTATCTTGGGAGGCAATACAAACAAATATTTGGACAATATTATACAGGGAAAATTTCAGATCTATTCGATTCAAGCTCTGGATTAAAATATGCTCACACACGCGCATACAAACACACATACACACACACACACACACACACACACACACACACACACACATACACACACACACACAAACGCATATATATATATATATATATATATATATTATAAGAGAGTTTTATAATTTGCTTGAAGCCTTGTGTATATATTGGTTAGGAGGTTGATTTAGAAGGCTATCACAATGCAGGTGTAAAGAAAAAAAACATAATACGGTAACAATGGTGTTGTGTGTTAACCTGTATTTTATTCTTGAATTTTCGAGATGAAATCTCTTTTTCAAACTTTTGCCATAACTAGACTACTTCAGTTCCAGTGATCTTTTGAAAAAGAGATTTTATCTCGAAAATTCAAGAATAAAATACAGGTTAACACACAACACCATTGTTATCGTATTATTTTTTTCTTTACACCTGCATTGTCATAGTCTTCTAAATCAACCTCCTAACCAATATATATATATATATATATATATATATATATATATATGTGTGTGTGTGTGTGTGTGTGAATATATACAATGGAGGGGTGTTGCGTAATGCTTATCGTCGTAAGAAATAAACTCGGTGAGACGAGTTCATATTCTCTACGAGGCTATTTGCATTTCACATATTATGCACCCAACTATTCTCTCTCCGGCGAAAGTTAAATAGTAGGGCAAATATGGATCTTTAACCTTGTTAGGCAACCAAACTAGGAGAAGGACTTAAAACTTACATAAAACAATACAAACCATCCTTAAACAAAATTAATTTCCAATGCAGTCCACACATTGTAAAATGCCTATAACACCTTTCACATCAATTCTTCTGCTTCCAGCCTCCACATTAATATAATTTTTAAAAGAACTGGAACACACCACCTCTGATGATGGCACTTCGAAGTGCCGAAAGTACTCGGGACCTGAACTTTGACTTATCCACGAATTCCACCCAAATTTTTAAAAATTGGCCAGAACACTCGAAAAGATCAAAAATAAAATTGTTAAACAGATGTGTCTTTTGTTTAATTCTACACGTATATATATATATATATATATATATATATATATATATATATATATATATAATGCATTCATAAATAAAGAGACGTAGGTTTAATTTTGTTTCCTTTAAACATATAAGAAAAAGATAAACGAATGCGCAGGTGGGATAAACATAGTAAATTGTTTATGTCTACACCTCTAGTCTTATGTCTAGACATTTTTTGTTATTTTTTTTATCAGCATTATTGATGTATTCTCTCACAAATATTTTGGTGAAACACAGATTTGTGCGAGTATGCAGGTGTGCGTATATATATATATATATATATATATATATATATATATATGGTGTTCGGGATAAATTTTCCAGTTTCATGAGGAAAAAGAGAAAGCGCTTGGTAACTACAAAATTTAATGTATTGTAAATGAATTCAACGGGCACGGAAATTACACTACTGTCAACAGGTTTCACTCAAAGTAACCGCCATTAGTGTTGATCACAGTCTCAATCTTGCTCCGAAACCTAGAGCAGGTGACGTTACAGTTTCCCTGGGAGGGTTCTCAAAACTACCTTAGTTCTGTCGAGTAACTGGGCTTTTGTAGTACTGACACAGCGATTGGTGTCTCACTCGATAGCATCACTTACCTAATCCATCGGGTTAAGATCTGGGGAGGTCGGAGGCCAAACATTGGGACTGATGTCGTACAAATTCATCGACAACTATTTTTGATTTTTCCCAAAGGTGTGGCAGTAGGCTGAATCCTACTGCCATACATATGGCCTACCATTAGCTACCCTTGTTATCCAGGGATTGTCTACAGTGTTTTGCATCTCTACGGAGGCATCTGAGGGACCTCCAACATCCTTTTCTACATTTTTTCAAGGAATTCTGTTGTACGAACGGAATAAAATCATCTGTTATGTGGCTTTCTTCTAGCCACAACCTCGTAGACTCCATTGGAATTATCTAGTTCGTGCCAGATTGTTTGTACAGTGTTCAGGGAGCATTGGGCAGCAACCATATTCTTATTTTGATGGCCGGCGCAGATCATCATGATACAAGTTATTCTCTGGCATGATTCAGGTGGGTTCCAGTCATCCATTCCATCAGTAATCACGTATATGACTGGAGAAGGGTCCAAGTTTTTAAATGATGCCTAGTGTGCATCAATACCTTCAACCTACAAAGAAATATAACCAAATATAAATGACAAATTTATCCAAAAACCCTATATATATATATATATATATATATATATATATATATGTGTGTGTGTGTGTGTGTGTGTGTATACACACACACACACACACACACATATATATATATATATATATATATATATATATATATATATATATATATATGCGGCCTTTACATCCATACAGATGTGTGTATTAAAACAGTTAAAACCCCCTTCGCATTCTGTGGGTGACGATAGCCTAGTGGTTAAGCTGTCCGACTGATACTGAATCGATCGGAGTTCTATCCCAGCTGTACGCAGCCCACACTGAAGAGACTTGGTAAGTCGAAAAACATATATATATATATATAGTGTGTGCACACACACACACACACACACACATTATTATTATTATTATAATATATATATATATATATATATATATATATATATATATATATATATAGAGAGAGAGTATATATATATATATACAGTGGTACTTTGACATACGAGTTACCCATCTTACGTTGTCCGACTAATTGTCTCTTTGTTCACTTATGTCCCAACTACCTTCAGATAATTCTGATGTCCTTTCTGGTGAGACGATGTGTTTCTTTAATTATTTCTTGACAAATGGATTGTTCGCTTAATTTATGAGGACTTCCTGTTTGAATCAGATCCATAGCCAAGCCATGCCACTGCCATTTTTGAAGGATGAGCATATTGAATTCTTTGGAGAGCATTCAATATCCTATTCCATAATTATGCTGGTCAGTTATCTCTATAGAAGTTCTAAGAGATATCCAATGCTTCTCCATAGTGTAAACCTCTGTGTAATTCAATATTTTTGGGGAGTGCACGCAAAACTTATAATTTGTTACTGTTTTTGTGTGTTAGTGCTCTAGTTGACAACGGGATTACTGATTAAGAATTTGAATAAAATTCAATTATAAACTGTAGATTTTGTTCTCTTTTTAGTCATGTAAACTGGGTATGACGTTAGAATGCTGGTAGTGGTGAGCTTCTAATTCTGAAGCTTTTCGGAGTATGGAGTACCTCTTCATTGCTATGAATCCCAGGTCCACTCTGACCCAGAATGGTAGTACGTATGAGGGTTCCATCAATTGATTATATAGATAAAAAATAACTTTTAAAACCTGTTTAAAATGAGTTTAAAGAATTGAATATCCTTCAAGAACAGAATAAAACGAAAACTTCTTCAGCCTAATATAACCCTGAAGTTGACATCCCGTAAATTCCAACAAACCCGATCAGACTATTTTCTTCATATTTCAGGAAATGGTTCAAAATATATGCGTGATATATTTATGTGGAATTTGTCAATGCATTTATACGTAGGAAAATAGTGTCTCTTTTTTCCTTATACATTTTATATCTAATAGTTCCTATATTCCGATGAAATTGATATTTCTTAAGACAACGTCATGAACATCCTGATATTTCTATGTATAGGGGTGCCCTATCGTGGTGTAAGGTTTAGCAAGGAAGTCTCCATTACTGATGAATAGTGAGTTCGATTTTCACATCCTAACCATGGTGAACGGGTTGGGTAAATAAAATTAGAGCGATCCACCGTGGTGTAAGCTTGTCTCAAAAATTTATTACTGCGGAATAGCGAGTTCAAGCCTCGCTGCCCGCCTCATCCTACCTGTGGTGAAAGATTTTGGTAAATACCTACTCTAAGAATATTAATGTCTTGCTACTCAACTTAATATAGGCAAATTGAAATTAAAACAGATTGGACACGCATAGGAAATTGAATCGGTGATATTTGGCTGTTGCGTTTCCCTTCGAACTAATTTTTAATGTAAATAAGATGGCAGACTAATTTTTTAGCCTTGGTTAGCAAACCAGTTTAAGAAAAGGACTACATTGAAAGGTAGCCAACTTAATTATGCCTAAAAATTTACCTTGTGCGACGACCTGTTCGGAGCAGAACTCTTGGGTAAATACATACATATATTATAATATATTAATAATTTGAAGGCAATTACAATGCGTATAAAAATAAAAACAAAAAGATGTTTTTTTGTCTTATCGATTAGTATTATTAGTATTAGTATTAATATATTATAACATACTTAACAATGCTTCAAGCAAATTATCAATTTCTTTTATACATAGATTAGTTTTAATACTATATAATTTAATTTAATAAAAAACGATATAATAATATATATAATATATATATATATATATATATATATATATAATATATATATATATATATATAATATTTCTTTATGTTGGTAGGTTACAGTAAACCAGCATATTCTATCTGTTATCCTCAACAATAACTTGGACCGCTCTGCTCCACCGAACAATCTAAATTAATCCTCCACTATTAGGCGACACCTTTCAGATAATCCTGATTGTGCTACAGCATATAAGCCCACAAGGTTCACTATCTTGACATCCTCAACCAATGAGTTATACCTAACTGTACTCTAGGGCCTCCTCATTAACAAATTCCTTCCTGCTCTTTGTATACAAAATAATCTTTATTCCTTATTCCTTTTTAATCATTAACCGTTATTATTACATATATTAGTATAGCTGTTTAGTTTGCTTTCTTTGTTCAATGTCACATAAACCTTCGTGGATCATTTAATATCAAAGGAATCCTTGTAAATCATCAGTGGTACTGTATAACCAATAGTTGGGACGATGAAGGCTTCCATATCTTTCGCTAGGCTATTAGTCCGAAATCGAACGTAATAAGGGGACTGGTTTTCGAACTCACTTACTACGATATAGCATTCTAGAACGTTAGCCACTACACCATGAAGACTCCGCACATCTCTATGTACATGTGTGCATATGGGCTTTTACCATAGCATCAATTATTATAGAACGATATTTGCTAAATAAGAAATGTTTTAAACCCAACATCGTGAACATAGCATGGATACCCTTGATTTCTTTCATAAGTTCTACTGACTTTCGATGGTATATATATATATATATATATATATATATATATATATATATATATATAATTTGATATACCAAACTTGTTGGTAAATCCTCGCGGTGAGAAAAAAAAACAGCAAATAGTTTGATTGTAAAAATATACTACCAAACATCAACCAGGAAGAAAATTTTTTTTGTAAAAAAGAAAAGACCAACATAATCGTACAAACAAAAAATAATCTATTAGTACAATATCTTTGCCAAAAGAAAAAAACAATTTATATGCATGTATACATATAATATATATATATACATACAAACCCGCCAGGAGACTAAAGCTAATAAGTAAAAAGTGCTCAATACCTAAGTAGAGCAAATAATAAAGATAAATCTAATGAGTCATACGAACCTACTAAAAGTTTCGCTTAATGCTCTTCAGGGCTAAGATCTGACTCTTCAGGGCTAAGAGTTAGATCTTAGCCCTGAAGAGCATTAAGCGAAACTTTTAGTAGGTTCGTCTGACTCATTAGATTTATCTTTATATATATATATATATATATATATATAGATAGATAGATAGATAGATATATAGATATATATATACATATATAATGTCATAGTAAGGGAATTCACAACACGAACTGATAGGTTGTAGAAACTGTTGAAAGACGGGATAAAATTCCATATGATCGATGTGACAAATCAATACAGCCATATGTTCTTAAATAGAATGAATAAATAATTAATCATTCCTTTCACACATCTAAATTAACATTTTGTTCTAATATGAAGTTATTGTTGTTAATTTCCTCGTTTAATAATAATTCCATTCTCTCATTTTGGAGGTAACACTTTTCTTGCAATATATATATGTTTTTTTGTGTGTGTAATGACCTTTATATTGATTCTTTTTATGTAAATTACTTATATTGCTTATTATTTTTATGAATCTTCATACATAAGACTGAAAAAATATACCAACACGTTAAAAGTAGGTATTTACGAAAACTATTCACCATGGATAGGATGTGACACAAGGTAGCAACAATGGTTCATCCAACGAGGATTAAACTCAATTTTCACTAGTTTTGTATCTGCAAAACCACCTTGCTAACTATTATACCATGATAGGACACCTTTTCTTGCCCAACCTTTTCGCTATGGGTAGAACGTGACACAAGTTGGCAAGTATGACGCATCTAGCGTGGAACGAATTCGCTATTCAATAGAAATGATTCTTTACAACTATCTTGCTAACCATCACCGCATCAGGGTATGTCCATTTAACAAATCCATTCGTCACGGGTAGAATGTGACACAAGAGCACAAGTATTGGACATCCAGCAAGGATCGAATTCACTGTTCAGTAGAAATTAATCTAAGTAACTCTCTTGCTAACCATTACACCACCAGGGGGATTTCCAGTTAACAAATCCGTTCGTCAAGGGTAGAAGGGAATCTGGGCGACTATTTTGGTAAACATTACTACAAAAGGGGAGGATATATGGGGCGAAATAGACCTTCAAATCAACAAGCTCCCACCGAGGGGAACCCCAAAACAAGCGAGTTCTCCGTCTTCTCACAAGTCAGACCCTCTGTTGGTCAACACATTTTTCGTCTAGCAGCTGGAACATCCGTCGTCGTAGTCGAAATAATCTTTAGCAGTTCAAAATCACATTTCCTATTTAGTTATGTTTCTGTTCGACTAAAATCCATTTCTTTACTGAAAAGCGCTTCGTCGTCGACTGCTTCTGCTGCTGCTGACTGCCCAGCACTCGACTCACTTGTTATTTTATGGGCATATTAGCCAAACATCCGGGCCCATCAGTCGAACCTTGTGTCCGTCCAGTGCCCAAAACGCATTTGTTTTTGAATGCGGGGGGACGCAAGTTCGATCCCGGCAGGCAAGACAATGTCTTGCTCTTTTTCCTTTCTCGTTCTTCACAATTACCCCATGATAGGACGCCCTATTTTTAGAGTATGCATTGTGGCGGGAGAAGGCAAAACATTGATGAGATTACCAATTCCTGAATCCAATTTCATAAGTAATTCACTTTGTTTATAAAATGTAATAAATGCCTTTAAACATGTTAAGTATGTTTATATCATTAAAAAAATACAGTTTTATCAATGATGTATTTCATCGGATTAATTAAATGAAACAATCGTAAAATTCGCGGAGTGCAAAGGGGTCGAAGTTCTCATAAATTCTTCATTTGATCTATTTGTGATTTTATGTCGGCTGTGGATTAAATTGGTATCCAAGACTTTCACTATTGAAGAATACGCTGGCTAATATGGATTTATGGACAAAGCCTGTGCCTAGTCTGCGTAACCTGGATATACGTGGATAGTTCCGAAAAGTGTTACATCCATCATCTATTAAGATAGGAGTGGGGTAGTTATATAAAATCATGGTAGATTATATATATATATATATATATATATATATATATATATGTGTGTGTGTGTGTTGTGTGTGTGTGTGTGTGTGTGCATGTGGTGTGTGTATCTGTATTTGTGTAAAATATGAAGAAAAATATACAGATGATTATTTATTTATGAATTATAGAAAGACTACGATTGATCGTATATATATATATATATATATATATATATATATGCATGTGGGGATATATATATATATATATATATATATATATATATATATATAATATATATATATATATATCCGGTAGAAAAGGCCTTCGTGTAACCCTCCCATTTATTTAATATTTTATTCATTAATAAAATATTCTCCCAAATTACATATGATTCCTACACTTTTAGTGTTATATATATATATATATATATATATATATATATATATATATATATATATATATATATATATATATAGAGAGAGAGAGAGAGAGAGAGAGAGAGAGAGAGAGAGAGAGAGGAGAGAAAAAAAATAAGAAAGAATGTTCAATTTTAAAAAAAAATCCCTGCACCTTTAACTCTAATGAATAAAATATCACATTTAACATATTTTCTCGTCCACTAATTATATGTTTCCCAATTTTATTTTTCTTACTTTTTTGAAGTAGTCTTCAGAATTCTAAAAATTATTTTCTACTATATTTGTATCTATTCATATGTAACTATCGTTTTGAAACCGTCAATAATCACTGTATGCGTTCTCTTCTTTCAATAAGATAATTCTGATAATTCTGATGTTTCTGATGATTAGCATGATGAAGAATCTTAGGGAGGATGACAGGATGGCAGAGGAGACAGGAGAAATGGCATCAAACAGTGGTAGATTCATTATGAATACTGCATTACAAGTAAACAAAGAAACAAAACAGATAGAAATTCACAAAATTCTAGACTACTGAGTTCTAAAACAAAGAAAAAAGATCAGGTCTACAATCCAGAACAGGCATGACCAATGCTTACGTTGAAGTCAGTGAGAAGAGAAAAGTTATTCATTGTTATCGTTTCCCAAGAGAAATGGATTGACACAAATTATATCAAGGTAAGAACAGACAAATCCCAAGAAAATAGCAAGAGACGCCTTTGAGTTGAGGAAAACGTAACTTTAAAGCCGGCCATATGTTTATGCATCAAGTTAACTCAAGAGGAATACAGAAAGGTCCAGATCAAAAAGGGACATTGATCCTATGAGAATTGTGCAAACGATTCGGTTTCGAATATGTAAAACAAAATTAGACTTACTTTTCATATCATAGAAAATAGAAAAAGAAATAAGATTCTCTGTAATTCAACAACTAGATAGAACTTTGCATTTATGGATGAATATTGGATCTGATAGTCGTGCATATGAGGGAAAATTGTCATAATTCAGAGTTGCTATAAATATTTGGGCCATCAAATTACAAATTGGAAAACATATTAATCTCGAATAAAAGTTGAGATAAAATAAATAAAATAAAATGAAAATGAAATAAAATTTAAAAAGAAATGTATATAAGGAATATAACAGAAATGTCGTTATGACTCTCCCTTGTCTCGACCAGTTCATTTGCCAGGTTATGGGTCATTTAGTTTTTCTGGATTATTTTTCTTTCTTTCTTCTTTTATATCTGCCTTTTTTTCTTTCTTTCTTCATTCTTTGGTTTTTTTCTTCTTTTTTTCTGTTTGTCTTTCTGTATTATTGTCTTTCTTTAAAAAGACTCTGCCGATGGACACACGACAAACAAAGAGCTACATCATTCAGCCGTGTGCGGATTCTGGATGCCGTGATCCAGTAGTGATGACCAATACGGTCGGATGGCAAGAAAAGTTTATGGGAATATATGCTTTCATCACGACCTGATAATGATGCTGATATATGTTCAACTCTTAACGTATTTAGATATATGTGTTCATTACTACAGGAATAAATGAAACTTTACCTGTATTTCTTAAGATCAAAGAGAAAGGTGAATGCTAATTGAAAAATATATTTCCTTTCCATAAAATTACTTTCTGAATTAATTAATTTTTACCAATAAAATCAAAAGCAGAGACAGAAAAAAGAAAGAAATTATAAAAGAAAATAAAAGAACAAAGAAAAAAGTTAATAGAATCATTACGTTTTGACAAAAGTGTATTTTGAAATTTAATATATTTTCCAGTTTGCAATAAAAACACAATCAAACAAGAAATATGTCAATATTAACTGGCACGTCTGAACATCCAGCTGAGTTTGGGGAAGCAACGTCACTCGATAGAGGCACGTTTTCTTGACAGAATTAAAATAGAAATATTAATTAACAAAAAAAGTTTTTCAATCAATATAGAACACACATTCGTTTATTTGAATTTGTAGGGAAATGTTTTTCTTCTGTCGCATAGCGAGTTATAATTCATTGTGAACTTTCCAATACGATTCGTATTTGAATTGAGGATGAAAATTGAGAAAGCGAACAAAGTGACTCATACAAATATGAATATATGCAAAGGGTCGATTGATAAATAAAGTCTGCAAATATGTCACTTTCCTAATGTTTTTAATCGAAATATGTTTGAAAATATATTCATTTTCGTATTTTACTAACCCTTCTACTTGAGCAGGGTGTGGCACAGGGTCAGTTTTTATGCGAAGTTCAACAGGTTTAAATTCAGCGTTTTCCTTTTCCTAAACCACTTGCCATAAAGAAACCAGTTTGGTCTAGAATTTATCCCTAGGTGTAGTCATAATAGTTGAGTGTTTAACTTTCCCAGATATATTAGCGCCATGTGAAATGCAACTATATTCATTTGTATTAATGTTTCTGGGTTGCAATCTTTCTCATTCACCAAAGACCAATATCAACATTACTATATTCATGTTACACTAACGCTGATTAAATAGAAGGAGAGAAAATAAACTCATTTATACATAAATATACATTTGGTATATACATTTTATATATATATAAGGGACGGGTTAGCTCAGTCGGTAGAGCGTTCGGCTAGAAACCACAAGGTTCCTAGTTCGATACCCGCCCTCGTCAACTCAGCGTATGAGTAGCACAGGGATCTGTGCGGTAAAGTAAGGAGCTGATGGTAGGTGTGGTGCTCCACCTCAGACGGTAAAAACAATCTTCTTGGTCTAGCGCTAGGGAAAGGGATAGACTCCCTCGCTGCATGGCTGATACCGACATTAGGCCGCCCCGACGACTTTACTTACTTACTTATATATATATATATTTGTTACTACTAAATAGCGAGTTAGAACATTGCTGAATGCCAGGTGCTTGTAATCTTTTGTCACATAATTTAACATGACGAAAGGGTTTAGTAAATACCGACAGGGTGAAAACTCAAGCTCATCAATGTAACTCGGGTCATATTTTTAACATGATTTATTATGTGTATAAATTAGAATATAAGAAGAATGTTAACATCCGGTTACATTTGTTTCTAAATACAGTTCATAAAATTGCATTTCCTTTTCATTTTTGTGCAGTTGATTATTTAAGAAAAACGAAACGATATTTTATCTTTATGTATTGTATTTTGTAAAATAAATATCTCAGTCACCAATAGTCTCTTTGATGTTAGCAATTCAAGATCTGGACCAGATGGCAAGAAAAGTTTATGGGAATATATGCTTTCATCACGACCTGATAATAATGCTGATATATGTTCAACTCTTAACGTATGCAGATATATGTGTTCATTACTACGTGTTTAATATCACAGACCCACGTTCTCTCTTTCTCTTTCTCTTTCTCTTTCTCTCTCTCTCTCTGTCTCTGTCTCTGTCTCTCTCTCGCTCTCTTTCTTTCTCTCTCTCTCTCTCTCTGTCTCTCTCTCTCTGTCTCTCTCTCTCTCTAAAAAAAAACACATTCACGCGTGTGCGCACAGACAAGAACTTAGATGGGGGTTCTAATCTATTGGGTCCGTTGTACTTTTAAATTTCCCTCATATACTATTTTAAAAATACAGATTAAAATTCTAAAATCAAATGTAGCTTTTCAAACACATTTGTGTGTAACGGTAATAAATAGAAAATACAAAAACTTTACCAAAAAAACCTTCCTTATCTTTCTCTTCAGAAACCTTTTATAAACATTATATTTTATAGCCTTAGAAAACTTTTTATTTTTAATACCTGCCGTTTTATCTACTTCTTCCTTATATGTAGAATCACATAGAAATGACCTCTCTCCACAAAGCCTAACCTCAAACCATTAACCTCTTCATGCATTCTTGAAAAAATTTGAGTAGAACACATTTGGATTTTTAATGGTTATTTTCTATTAATTCAGCAAGAAATCTATTCGTGGGATTCGTTTTGAATGTAGTTAGAACGATTTCGTTTTTACGTCTGAATTTCATGGGCCCGAAATAATAGCCACCTTTTTAAACATGTTCGTGTAACATAAATATGATCATTCAGCAAAAACCTATGTAAATGAATATTTTAAGACAATGTATACGGTTCGAGTACAGATGCTGATTCCAAACAAAATCAAAGACAATTATGTTCTGAGAGAATTACAATTGCTTTTGAATAGAGAGATTTTGCAAGAATAGCTCTTCGGGCTGGACCTGAAAAGAACTACTCCCGGCGTTGCCATTGGATATATATATATATATATATATCGCATAATGTCTGTGATTATTCACAGGTTTCTTTGCAATGCGAATAACCAATTCCCGAGAAGAAATGCGAAATGGATTCGAAAATGGTGTACTTAAGATATTTTCGAGTGCAACACCATAATATATAACATCACTGAAGATTTTGCATCACAACATAAAGTCCTTTGAATATAGAACATTGTTTTATTTTCAATATCTATTCGAGTCATATCCCCATCAACACAGTACTTGTCTTATATGTATTCCATTCACAAACCTATATCATCCATAGCAACTCATAAAAAATCACACTTAATGCACTACACACTGAAACAAAAAGGTGATTCTGTTTTTGATTCCTTTGCTTCAGAAATATGAGATAGTTTCGGATTTCCACAGTCGAAATTCCAACCCTCAACACTGAGTTACCGGTCGTTCATGCGCAATAAATCAAAACGTATTCAGTGGACCAAGTTTGGCTTTTATCTCTCCGGAAAGATGAAGCCATTCATTCTTGGGCTTTCTTTCCTTTCACAAGCAAGTCCATTATGTCTGATGGAAGAAAGGTTTACGGTCGGCGGATGATATGGATATACTTTTGGGAAAACACGAGGCGACAGAGCTCAACGAATTCAGAGAATGATCCAGTTTTATTAAACGTAGGATCACTCATCCATTTTTACTATGGCTAATGATCTATGACTTTGCCCTTGCGTTTTCATATACAGGATATGTCCAAAAAGATGCCAACCTCTTTTCGAGAAAAAAAAAACCCAACAACATTGCCTTAACTACAACTTGAAAGGCAGTATATCCTTTAAAAAAGAGAATGAATATTTTGAAAATTTTCTTGACAAGTTCCTCTATTATTTCTAGATTGATATTTTTCAATATTTCATTCTTCTGTCTTTTTCTATCGTCTGAAATCAAATGCACATAGAAAATTTTACCGGGAAAATTTGCATGAATGGGTTTATTAAGTTCTGATTGTGAAACACAAAAAAAGTGTTGTCTGCTTTTATTAATACAAACACATGAAAATCTGACATTTGAAACTTGAAGTACTGAGTTTTTGGCCGATTTCGTTTGGCTTATTCTCCCTCACTTCCCCACCCCTCTCTCTCTCTCTCTCTCTCTCCTCTCTCTCTCTCTCTCTCTCTCTCTCTCTCTCTCTCTCCGGGTTAGCTCAGTCG